>CACRXP010001810.1:0-17802 GCA_902702965.1 Spirometra erinaceieuropaei
TCGTGTCGATCGTTTACGGAAACAGCATTCTATCGCAAATGGCTAGTTATATAGCAGGAACTTTTGACATCACTTTCAAATATTCTCAAATATATTTTGCAAAAAACATGCACCAATATATTCTTTTTTACTCATTTGGTGTCAAATTGACGTCTTTTTATATTTTCATTTTTGAAGAAAAATTACATTTTGTTTAAAAACTTTCTCAATTCTAGAACCTTTTTAAACCCAACCTGCCTTTACACTTGCATCCAAGTTTTCCAAACTATAAGCTGTGTACTTTCCGTGCCCAGAAAATCATGAAATTCTATGTGTTATACAAAAGACGTATAGAGCTCATAAAATTTTATAAAGGCCGTAGAGCATTTTGCCCAATTTACAAACAGCATTAATAAATCTGTTGATGCGATTTTTGACAACTAGACATTTCACAATCTCCAAAATGCACAATTGCAATTTAACAAAATCCAAATATGCTCTTTCTTCATGTATAAAATTTAAAAAAAGGCGCAACTCGCTATAGAATGAGCAAAAAAGGATTTTTGTGCGTGTATTCTATAAAATATTTTTGAATAGGTCAGAGAATTAAAAATCAATAGGAAAAACTCACGTTACTTAAACAGTCATTTTTGCAGAATATAGTTTGCGCAAACGGTCGGTAAGAGGCTGACTTGAAAGCCAGCACTCTCTCGTGACTGGAATATCCTAGAATTATGCTGCACGCTAATTTTACAACCTTACTTACTTAATTGTTTTGAGTTGAACACACACCTCTGAATTTCAGTCAAAAATTTCATGAGATAGTACGTCAGCCACAGAAGGGGAATAAAGACAATACCCTTGACCAACATACAAATTGTCACCGGTTAGCCGACCTGTTCGCAGGTTTGTCTGCTAACACTAAAAGAATTGGTTTTCTTTTAGAATTCGGAGAAATCTTTTAGGTGTCTACCCTGGCTACCCTTCGTAATTCGTCATGCCCATTTGTGGCTGAATATGTTGAACTTTGTAGACTTTGTGGTTTGTGTGTTGGACGCAAAAACCGACGATAGGCTTTGGAAAACCCAGCGAACTCGACGGGATTCGGTCCCGCAAGAAGCCATCGCCCTAGCCACTTGCGCTAAGAGGCCCTGTCACCAATCACCGAGGCTACATTGAGTGAAAGTAAATTAATCAAAGTCGGTCAAAACATCCCTTAATATAAAAATTATCAGAATTTCCATCTGTCCGTTCTTATTTCTCTAAGTTCTCATTTTGCATTGACAGCTGAAAGGGTACTAGCGACTGAACTTTGTCACGTACTCATTCATTGCAAGATATACGGCCTACCTTGTTGATTTCTGCACATCCAGTTTGTGTCACTAATGGCGGAGAATCGGTCCTACAAGAGCTGGAAAAGGTTGATTTAAGCCACTAAAAGCCTGCGTTTTGGCGCCGATACGTGGAGGATGCATTCGTCATTGTTGGAAAGACCAGGCTGACCGGTTTTCAAGACCTGCTTAACAGCATCTTCCCCGAATATAGTTCACAAGAGAAGACGAGGAGGACGAGAATCTACCCTTCCTTGACGTGCTCATCACGCGCACACCTGACGGTAAACACAGCACTAAAGTGTACAGAAAGGCGACTAATACAACCCAGGTCCTCAACTGCCATAGCAACCACCCATTGATGCACAAACGGGGCTGTGTGAGGGCGCTTTTCGACCGGGTAAAAAGGCACCGTATCGAGCTCGAAGGAAGAATGCAAGAACTACGGTATCTCAGGGGCCAATTGACAAGGAACGCTTACCCAAATAGTTTCATCAGCCGCTGCATACGCACGCACCCACGATGGATAAACGGACGAGAGACACCAACAATTTGGGCATTCCCTACCGTACATAGAGAATGTGTCAGAGGCCACAGAACGCATTGCTTCGGAGTTAGGCGTGGGCGTTGCTCATCAGCCGGCGGCTACCATGCGTAGCAGGATCATGAAAATGAAGGATGTGCTGGACGCAAGTGAGCAGTCGGGCGTAGTCTATCGAGTCCCATTTCGTAACTGTCCTTGACACTACACAGACCAAAAAGGACGACATCTCAGCTCACGAATACTTGAGCACAAACGGACCGTTCGGAGAGGTTACCGACTATCTCCAGTCGCCACTCACACGCTGGAGGAAGGCGACTTCGCCAACACGCGGATATCAGCGAGAGAAGGGCAACAAGACGGGGCGAGAACTGTTGGAGGCGTATGTGTCGGACACTAACTCTGTCAATAGACAAATTGATTTGCCTAAGTGTTATCACGCACTACGCCCACACAGTCAGGTGGCGCAGCTCACATCGCCGCGAAGTACAAGCGCAGTCACCACGCCGGGGGACCATTGTGGGCCAGGCGACACAAACTAGGCCAAGCCACGGTCGTAGTCCCCCCCCCTCACAGCAAAACGATATAAACGTTCACACGTTGCTGCACTTTAGCAGTCTCTGATGATGAACTTCAGTGCGATTTCGAAAGCTAAGGCTAATAAATCTACCGTCTCACTGTTTGTGCCTTCGTCTTCTTTTAAATAAGTTTGTGTATTCTGTATTTTAAATAAAATTGGGTGCGGGCCGGATGGCTCGTGGTTCCAGGACCAAACCGTAGCCATTTTCGTTAATTTTAGGCAAAATGAAAGCTTTTCGCAAATCTTGTGCATGGATGTTGTGATTTTTATACGAAGAACGGTCAAGCCTGAATTGTTTTCTCTAGCCTACGGATGGTTGATTTTCCGTGCGCACTACGACAGCTGAGAAAAATTGGCCGGAAAGGGAGTTTACGTGCTGTGGGGCCGAGGTCATGGACTTAAGGCTGAGCGAGCTAAAAACAGTTTACTTAGAGAGAGATAGAGAGGAAGCGTTGCAAACAGGAAAGAATTTTAATCTTTCCTCAAAAGCGGACGACTTTTGGAGGTCGATTAAGACGCTGAAATTGGGGCTTAAGCTGCCATTTAGAATTTGAGTACTACGCCTTTGTCTTGTACGTTATACCAAAACGCAAAATAACCAGAATTTCGGAATTTATCTGATTGAGTGAGTTGATCAAGTGACATCTGTAATTCGACATCTTAGGAAGGTGATGAAAAACACCTTATTTCAGGTAGTTCTTCCAGGCGGGCTGAAATTTGATTGGTTCTTTCCCTTCAATATACGAAGTAAGCACAAGTCAGCATGGAAGGTATTATTTTATCAATGGCACAGCAGATTAAAAAGAAAAAGTCCCTTTGAAGTCTGATTGGATTTATCCGAGGACAATGTACGCATTTATTTTCAGCTAATTAATCACTTGGTACTACGGCGCAGCAGATAAAAATTATAAACTAGGCTTTTTTGCTAAATTTTCGATTTCCGCGCTAATTTTATCTCATTTGAAGGTGTTCTTGTGTTATAAGCAGGCGCTGTCAGTGATAAGCCCATTTCGACCAAAAAGTAGTGGAAAGTTTGTTAAATAAACAGTCACTTTCCAGCTATTTGTCACTCTGACGCATAAACTATTTGCAAAATTCTTGACTTTACGTCAGTACACTAAGCTGCATTAACTACTCCAGGGTTATATTAAGTGCCATTCAATGTGGCAGCGGCTATTGAGTTTTTGATAATTTCAAGTCTGGTGCAAGATATCAGTCTGTGAATTTCACCGCTTACTCTGTGTATGCTGCAAATACGGCCTTCATTGCACTGCCTCAAATCAAGTTTGGATTTAAAATTGACATTAAAGCTAAGATAGGGGTCGACGCCACATGTAAGTATTTGTAATCTATATTGCAAAACCGGTAATATACAATGGTGGCACAACTGATGGAACGCACATTAAAGTTCCTAAGTGCTGATACGATCCCCAAGGAATGCGTAACAAAGACTGCAATACTTGCCAGAATGAAACACACCCAACATTTTTCAAACAGTCGGCGGAATTATTCTCTTCAAACATGTATGCCTCTATGCTGGAAGGCCACGGCAAAAAATTTAGACCCACTCTTGAATGACACGCTTGTGGGAAGTGTGTGCATCTGTTGACTGCTGATGGGTTTTGCTTATGTAATCTAGCGTCTGCGCGTTTAATATAAATTTCGGTATATGCAGAACGACATTGCCGACAAAGACGAGGGAGACTGGAATGGCCATTTCTGGCTTATTAGCCATCGTCAACCAGTCATGCCCAACCCCGAAGTGTGGCACACCCGAGGTTCGAACTCGTGAACTGTTTGTTAGAAATCCACGCCTCTAACCACTGAGCCACGAGCCCGTTGCCCTGTCAGTTTTCGATCGGGAATACACAATGGTAGGGGGCGCTCACCGATCGTTCTTACGGAACTCACTCGTTCCTTTGTGCTGCATGGACTCTCTCTCAACCCCATTCAGCAGCCGCACAGCGGCGCATGATATAGGCAGAATGAGATTACCGACAAAGACAAGGGGGAGTGGTATATGCATTGTGAACGATATTCATTTTTAAATTCGATTAACAGCAGACGGTCTCTAACTTTGGCAGATTGAGGTATTTGCCTTTATGTGTATACGTCCACTGTTTTCGCGCAGCATTTACCGGGAGCAAACGTTGTGCAATATGTATACTGAGGATGCATTCCTTGTGAAGATAGGTGATGTAGCCCGCGAATTGGGAAAAATAATAAAATGTTGTCGAAATTTTCAAAGGAGACTTTGAACTTCAGAGAATGTAACGCTTTTACAAGTCGGTCGTTTTGAGAATAAACGTTTGCCTTGCATAATTCCACCCTTCCGTTCGTCTGATGTATATCGGTGCGCAACAAGTCGCAAGCTAGTTTGCACAGGTTCTGCCGACTTTGTAAATATTAAAGAATGCAGCCTAATTCATGTAAACAGCCAAAGTTCACAACAGACTGTAACTCGGGGTTTCATTGCAGTCTCCAATCTGTATATACGTGATTAGCAAAACGATGCCTGGCCCACATTTTCTATTATCCGTAGTTTTCATGAAATACTTGAACGTCAAGTTCACGAGTAGGCGTCGGTGACAGGACGGTTCGACTGTCGTGTCCAGTGATGTCCAGCGTGTGCCCCGCGGGTACGCTGACTTGCGCGTGATTTGGTTTATAATGGTGGTAGACTTGCGCAGCGCCTGCCTCACGCGCTCCTCCTCCCCATCTGGACCCGGTGTCGTGACATAGGCAAGAGGACCGGAGGTTGCAGAGAATGCAGATGACAGGCACGGCAGGAGCTTCCCCCAGGCGTACAACCACACCCCATTTTTCACAACAAATACTTAGCCAGGATTTTAACCAACAACAAAATAAACAGGCACACGACCTCTATACCCTGCGGGAGCGCAAGCACATTGACCGGCCGGTAACCAGGTGCCAAAGAATTGCCAGAGCACACCAGGATGCTAGACGCCGTCCACACAGACCTATTGTCTGTCTGACCTAATTAAAGAATCCTAAATATCCTATCCTACGCGGCCCGTCCCGAGGAATATTCTTTGTGATGTATTCAGAGGTATTCTTGACTAAGCTACCTAATGCACATACCTAGTGTGCATACACTTTGTATTACTGCGTCAAACAATCAACGTAGCCTAGTGTTCCAAAGTACTGCAACGTATATTCTGAAAGAGACTGTAGAAAAAGAGGGAAAATTTTTGTATTCAGAAGAAGTGTCCACCTAGAGTTTTGAATTGGGATTGTAATACGGACTGTGGTGTGGCATAATTCCAAAATATTTCCGCCATTCCCTAATATTGACTTTTGAGTGAGCTTTATCGTGACACCTGAATAATCTTAAGTCGATAAAAATTACCACTTAGGTAGTGCGAAACTATCCGGTTGCTTTTCGACGCCCTGTAAATCAAATTATGTTTTTCAGAAAACGCACGAGTATATTTTTTCCAGTATTTATTTGGTGGCACACTATGCCTCCTTCAAATTCCATACTTGAACAAAGGAATCATTTGATCTTACAAAACCATGAGGTGTTTATTTATATGACATCATATGCCTACTTGTAAACACACTGCTCTCGACTTCTAAAACACGGTCCACATCTGTTAAAAAGCCTTAGGAACCCTCCACGGCACCTTAATAGCATAGATAAACATATGATTTTCCCTGTAGGATAAAGCTTTTTAGAACTAAATTATACTACCTCTTGGTATTAAATGCAGAGAAGCTGCAATTATCTGCAAACTAAATGCAAAAAAGAATAGGGTTGTGCATGTTTTCTATAAAATACAACTTGATTTTACTAACAAATCAAGAATTAATGGAAAAATTGTGCACTAAACAAGTGACCTTCTTTACCTATTTTGATTTACGCAGATGGCCAGCATATCGACGTGACTGAAATATCTCAAGTTTGAATTGAGGCGTGATAAGTATAACAGCATCACCTAAGTAATCCTTCATATCAAAAACACACTTACGTATTTCGTTTGACATTTCCTGTGATAGCTCACCTACTGTATTCCAGATGCCTTCCTCTCAACAGTCGTTTTTCTTGTCTTTTCCACTAGCGACTGACCGCATCCGGTCTAAAGGAAAGGGTGATTCCCTCACCAATGAGTCGTCGAAGGAAGTCTCCACTCATCAGTTAAAAGGCCAACTGTTATCTTTCAGTAAAGTCGGACCCATCCACCGTCGACAGGATTGACCCGCGTAACACATGACGTACTTTCCTCCACATTCACCTGCCATGACATTTATTTTATCCGTGACGAACACTTCTCACTGTATGTAAAAGAGGCATCTTCTAGCAGACTTCGGGAGGACTTTTTAAGCATTCCTTGCTTAGAAGGAAACGCGATTCACCGGGAAGTGCTGTCTGTACTCTTCCTTGTTTTTTAATATTTTTTATATGTTAACTTACTTGAGCTTAGAGCTGTGCACATTAACATTGCATATATGGTTTAAGTTGCATTGTAAAATCTGCATTGGTTTGTCAGTTTTGATGACAGATCGGATAAAAGTATTTTTATGTCGATGGTTCATTACTCCTTAATATAAATAGTTGTAAATAAGGGAGTACCAACAAAGACAAGGGGACCAGAACAGTCGTTTTAGCCTTATTGGTCGTCATCAGCTAGTCATGCCCAACGCCAGGTCTGGATCACCCAAGGTTCGAACCGGGTGACATTTTATTACTTAGCCACATACTCACTGGCCTGCCGGATATGATCGGGAATATTAATAAAGGTGAATGGGCGCTCACTGATCGGGTTATGGGACGCGCTTGTCCCGACCACAACGGGCAGGACGACGGGCCTGCGGCCCAGCGGTAAAACATCACACCCAATGACCAAAGATTCCGGGCTTGAATTTCAGTTGATCCACGAATGGGATTGAATGTGATTGGCTGGTGACAGCCAATAAGCCAGACATGTTTATTCTGGTATCTATTGCATTTTGCGATTTTCACCATACTACCTAAATACCACTTGTCGCCGTAATACTGCTGTGATAATTCATTTATATTTCATGGAAAACATGCAAAAAATATTCATTCTTTTATTCATTCGGTAGAAAATGACATCCTCTAACTGAAAATCGTTCAGAACTGTAAAATGGCCGTTCATGAAATGTCATGTCTCTGCATTTGCCTATGTGGCTTGTAAAGTTAACAATATGGATCAAATCCACTGCTAAATTTAATTAACCCTATATGGTCCTCCTTTATTACCGTAGAAAACTGTGTGGTTTTGCGATCGCGGAAAATATATGTCTTGTAGTTTTGAAACCCTGAATTAATGTGCAAAGGTAGAGCGGATTCAAAATAAATCGGGAATTGGAAAAGTTTTTGAAAACCGGATTATACCCTTCCTTTTAGCATAGAAAGTTACAATATTGCTCACATTCAGTCCAGAATTTTTGAGCCCTCTATGAGCTCTTCCTGATAGCACACATAAATACATGATTTTTTTCACATGGGGTACTGCATGGAGTTTTAAAGCGCTAAGCGCAAATTTAATGGCAAGTAGAACTTAAAATTTTTCGGAAATTGAGATAAAAGATCTCATTGACTGGAAGGCACCCTATTTTAACGTATAAAATTTAAAGAAGAGATAACCTTTCATTAAAAAGAGTTTATTTTCTAAAAAAGGGTATTTTTGTGCAATTTTCCTGCAAAATATATTTCTCATTAATCTGCGATGTCCCCAAAAGTCCAATTATATTTTATGGAAGACATACATAAATAATATTCATTCTTTTGCACATTTAATAGACAATTACGTTTTCTTCCAATTTTATACTTAAAGGAAAGATATAATCCGGTTTTCAAAAACTTTTCCAATTTCCGATTTATTTTGAATCCGCTCTAGCTTTACACATTAATTCAGGGTTTCAAAACATCAAGATATATATTTTCCGCGAACGGAAAACCACATATTTCTCTACGATAATAAAGGAAGACCATGTAGGGTTGATTAAATTTATCAGTGGATTTGATCAACATTGTTAACTTTACGAGCCACATTGGTAAATGCAGAGTCATGGCGATTTATGAACGGCCATTTCACGGTATTTAAAGGTCTCACAATTAGCGATTTTTTTTAAAACTAAATTATGTCCCTCCTTCGAGCATAAAATTAGAAGACGTGATTTTCTCCCGAATGAGCAAAAGAATGCATATTATTTATGTATGTTTTCCATGAAATATAATTGGATTTTTGGGGAAATCGCAGATCAATGAGAAAAATTCATGCTACACAAGCAGCTATTTTTTACAGAGCATAGTCCGTGCCTACAGTCGGAAGGAAGTTCATTCAAAAGCCGGCGTCCTGCGTTAGCTGAAATATTATATTATTATGTTGCAAGCTGACCAGTTTTACAACACCACTAAATTAGTTTTTATGAAATGAAAAGGCATTTCGGAATTTCGGTTGACATTTCATGAATTAGCCCACCTACTGTATATGTCATTGTGCGTTGTCAACAACTAACTTAACGAAACGTGTTGGCGTGCGGCTTTAAATGATTCAGCGGTGCTCTTTGTAGCAAGCTACTTCTGCGAGAGTTTGCATGTCATAAAATTTACTACTGGTCGAATATGCTTAAGAGGACAAAACTGAAACGTGCTTGTCAAGTGTGGAGGTGCAGCAACCAGGATAACGAGGCTTTGTAAACGGATATCCCAACTGTCTTTGGCCTAATTTTATTAGGCGTTCGCTCGCTATGGGTCATCGAGACTGTCCAGCCGTACATAGGAATGTTTGTGCCCTCTGACCGTTGTAAAACATAGACCCTGCAAAAATGAGTGCTAAATCAGTCTCTACAACAGAAAATAAGGCTGAACTGGGGCGTTTTCTACGCTGATATCCGAAAATTTGATAAAAATGCTGTCTTGAAACGTACGGGTAGTGTTCATACAGCTCAGAACGGCGACCTTAATTTGATTCCGGACGACCTGCTCATTGGCGTGTTCTTCGAATTTACCTGGTGACTGGTGCTCGACTTTCGGAGACTTTGCATGTTGATACATCTTAGACCGTGCTGGTCAAAGAATCGTTTTTTTTTAAACTAATATACTACACAACGAAGTGATTTTTAAGTCAGACGGGCTCTGATTGTTAAAGTCTTGGCAGCCCAAACAGCCTGCGTACTGAATCCAACTTTTTAGACTTCAAAATCAACAGCTCCCAGTCATGTGTTTTCAGTTGTTCATCATTAGGCTTATACATTTACATGGGTAATGACCTTTCTAATTGTCGACAGGGTATAAATGTGTCTCAGGGGTAGGGTTAGTTAGACTATGTTTTCACGCCGCCCGCAGGACGGAGTCAGCGTGTTGAGGACGTTTGAGTTGGGGTGGGGGGAAGGGGAAGGTGAGGGGCTCCAGCTAGATTATAGGCGCTGCAAGTGCTTGTGGCTGCTTTCAGGGTGTCGGAACGGCGTGCCATCACCACATGGAGTCGGCCAGGGAAGACAGACTGTTTGTGTCAACGTCTTCTGACAACAGAGCGCTGGGTTCATCAGTCGTTTGCGCAGGCCTTTAGAGTAGTGTTCCGACTAACCCTGCCCTGAGACACATTTATACCGCCTAAAATCAGAAAGATCATTACTCATGCAAATGTATTGGCCTAATGATTAATTACTGAAAACATACGTTTGCCAACTGACTTTCCAATCGTAATATGGGAATTTTCGCAGAAATTCCAGTCAATATATTTTTAACGGTCTGTCAGACAGGATTCCCCTCCGACTTGCTAACATTCACACAAGTAAGGTTGACGCTTGTCTACACCAGAGTGCAGCGCCTAGGCGATTTTCCGAGACGTGAAAACGTAGCGTCTGGAAGCTTTTTTGATCTCCCATCTTAGTAGCTCGAAAATAAGGCGATATTTGTATGCACACTAATGACTTATAAACAGCGCATACATACGTTCCAGTAATGGGAGACACAGGCGAAGTTCCCTTTCAAGTTGTTACTACAGATGCCGTCGCCACCGGAAATCTGGTCAGTTTGCTGGAGCTTTCACCGTAACTCAACAAAATGCATTTTGTGCATGACAACGTCAACGTGAAATTGTGGAAATAATTTAAACGCCCACGGATGGCATTGTCGTATTATGCGGTTTTGCCTTCCAGACACTACTGTCTACTACAACCCACTTTTAAAAATACATGTGAGCGAGGGTATGACGACAAATGAAACTTTAGGTGTCTACGTCTCCGTTCAAGAGATCGAAAGCATCCATAAACTTTAGATCTTTTCAATATTTCAGCGTTAGCAAGAGGTTCCGTATAGCGGCTGAAAGCCTGCGTTTGAAATGCTGCCAAATATCGCTGAGTATGAACGCAATGCGCAACAAGTGTGCTACCCTATCTACATATGCCATTAGTCGCAATGCGACTGCCTGCGGAGGATCTAGACTGAGCCCAAGGCACAAGGGAATGAGCACATTGCGTAACCTGATTGGTGGGCGCCCCCGCCGCGGTTAATTTTCCCGATCGCAACCGGATGACTGAGAGGCCCGTGGCTTAACAGTTAGGTCGTCAAATTTACTAACGTCCAGAGTCAAAAGAGGACGGGTTTGAACATCAGTTGTCCCCACATCTGTTGTTGGTCGCGGCTGGCTGAAGAAAGTCGAAAAGTCAGAAACAAACGTCCTGGTCCTTTTTCTTTTT
This sequence comes from Spirometra erinaceieuropaei, assembly GCA_902702965.1. NCBI lineage: Eukaryota > Metazoa > Platyhelminthes > Cestoda > Diphyllobothriidea > Diphyllobothriidae > Spirometra > Spirometra erinaceieuropaei. The sequence continues at coordinate 11,123 of CACRXP010001810.1, forward strand.
GGCAAACGTTTTTTGCTCATATTGCTGGTCACTGGGCTACTACCTGCGTCCTCTAACCCGATCAGAAAGCGACCCTTTGCCATAGGTAAAAAATTACTTAAACAAATTCTAAAATCCGCGTATAGTCTACTACAACTCCAAATTTGAGCAGTCTTTCTCAGAGATGTTTACACAGCACATAAGCGTTTATCTGCACATCATTCGCTGGGATTACTTTATCAAATACAACCTGCTGGTTTTTGAGTTGAATATGTACATTTATTTCGTAGTCATAGCATACCAAACTTTTTAAATAGGAGTCCCACTCCTTGTTATGTTTTAGATCTTGGAAAATAATTAATTCCCATGTGTTTGAAGCCAAATGACTTTACTTACAGCCTAGAATCCTTTTCGAAAATTACACAACAACGGAGATATACACGTTGTACCTAACCCACAACTGTTCAGAAACCTCAAGTTAGTACCTTGTTTAATTTCTGAGGAAATAAATGCTTTAGTGCGAAATAAAGCCCTCAGAATAAAGCTCTTCAGGCACGGTTTGAAAGTCTGTATGGGAATGTTCGGGCTGAGATCCGTCAGCTACTTCTGAATAATCAGATAATATTCGCAAGCTGCCAAAAGACAGCCAGGAGTATACAAATATTAGATGGTTTACTATACTGCCAGCATAGGTGCTAACGGAGTGCGTAATAATGCTATAGTAAAGGTTCCTTCCAGTTCATATTGCAAAGGACCTTTAAACTAAAACGCATATAAACTATGATTTTAGTCACCAGCCAATAGCAGGTTTTTACGACCGTTTTGTGTTACAATACTTACAGTGAGAAACCGATCTCAGGAAATGTTGGATGAAATTCTGAAATGCGATTTTGATTAGGAAGGATTACTTAGGCGCGGTTGTAATACTGATTATCTTACCCCATAGTCCTAAGATAGTTCGAGCTCGGCCGGATATCGGCTTTTTAATGCACTGCTTTTTAATCCCCTGTAGAAACCGAACTCGGTAAAAAAAAGTGAATACTTAAGCTGCCTGCGTTTTTCACATTGATTTTCTGTGGTCTTGCAGATTCACATATATTTTATAGAAATCACGAACAAAATATGCTTTATTTCGGTCGTTTAATAGATAATAACGTCATCTCCATATTTTTACTCGAAGAAAGTGTGCAATTAGGTTTTAGAAATGTTCATATTATAAGATTTTTTAAGATCGCTCAATGTCCATTCACACAGCATCATACCTGTCCGTTTACCACTGCCCCCCATGAAATGTAAAACATAGTCCGTATCCGTTATAAAACTTTGTGGACTCTATATGATATCCTTTTAAAGGCATAGCGGAACGTATGCGCCTTGTAGAAAGAAATAACTAAGCGCTAATTCGATGGCCGATTAGGCTCCAAATTAGTCAGGAATCTGAAAACTTTTTTAAAACCCAATTATGCTCCTTCTTTGCTTAGCATTTACCACGCCCTCTCATCCCTCACCTACGATAATAATAAAAACTAAGATAGCCGAGGGCAGGCACGAGCGCATCGGCCTGCCTTGCCAAACGTCCCATTGGTACATGCCGCACATGATCTGATCCTTAAAGTATATGGACGGTCCGGATCTCCCATCAGTGGGAGCGCCATAGAGATCTTAATGGGTAGGAACCACTGCAGTCTGGCCAGATGGTAGCGTTGCAAGGCACAACTTTTAGCACACGTTATGGATTCAAGTACGTCAGATTTGTTATAACGAAGAATATACGTTGAGAGTCGACCTCACTCTCTCTCTCGCCTCTTCAAGGCATTAGTCCACTGCCTGGGACCGTCAGTTGTCTGAAGCGGGGTCAGATGCAGTGATTAGCAGTGCTAAGCAGTCCGTCTACTTGTGCTTCACACGACTAGCCTTTTGCGAAGATGACCTTTTAAAATCATAACAAGAACGGTTGAGTTTCACCTCCCTCCCTAGAAGATTCAACCGGTACATCAAGATATGACTTATAACAGTCTCCGTGTGTCGTTGTATGTACAGGAAACAACAGTTGGGATGGACGCGGAACAAGAGAAGAGACTCACATCCGGTAAAGTGGTTTCCATAGAAAAAATTATAGTGCTTGCGAATGCGAAAAACCCCAGACTTATCCGATAACATGAAGTGACCATCTTCGATGCTCAGCCTTGTAGGGCGTTGTAATCCGCCAGTCGAGGCGGCTTCCGGGGTGTGGCTGCTAAGCAGGGTCTATTTTTAGGAGAGAGAGAGTGAGAGAAAGTCCAAACCCAAGGGGAACCAGTCCTTACGGTACTGGGAATAACTTGAAAGCGCTTGACCTATCTCATGAAAGGTCAGGAACTGTGAACTTAAATCGCTGTGGCGCACGAAATGCCCACCCCGGATCCACGAAAGTTATACTGCGTGACTGAGTCTCAAAACAATGCACACTTTGGTTTGTTAAGTATTATTTATCGACTCAGAAATAATTTGCTTTACTTAAAACCACCAAATCAAGAGATGACCCCATGAGAGATCGACTATTCAAGGCCTAATATAACTGCCAGCAGAGAAGGGAAATGTCATAAAACGACAAAATGATGAGGAACAGTAACGATATAAAACGTTACGGTTTTGCTAAATATAATATGTAAAGAGCAAATTGCTACTTGATTCATCAAAATAATGCGTTTTACATAATTGCCTTGACCTAATTTTTACGAACTAAAAATCACAATTTCCACTTACACTTTGATATTTTTTGTTATATTAACGTTACTTTATAACACAACGCGCGCAAATAAGAGGTTTTATGAAGGAATACTTATTAGAATAGGAAATCACATCTATATCCGGAGACGTCAAAATTTGCTTAATCTTGGCCTGTTCCCCTTCAATAAAACCGAACTTACATGACCTTTTCAGTTTAAAAAAACTTTTTGTGATTCCAATCAATTCTAAAAACAAAAGTAACCACACCAAATATATGCTGTCCTGCCAATTCAAATACCGGTCTCGATATTTCGTGAGCTAGGTCATCTACTGTAAGTATAATTGCATTATTGATTATCGCGAAGGGTAATCCTAAAATATCTTAGTCACGTCAGGATGCGTGTTATTGAATGCACTTCTTTTAGGCCGCCTGCAAAAACAACACTCGATAAAAAGTAACCATTCAGACAGTATACATTTTTTTAATTTTTCAGTCGCCTTATTAATTTAAAGGCATAAAATATTATTTTTGCCTTCTTTTAACAGCAAATCACGTCTTCTTCAGATCTATATTTGAAGAGGGACATATTTTAGTTCGGAATATAAAAACCCTTATAGACCGACAACTGTCCTTACTTAAAATAGAGAACTTAAAGAAGACATGATTTACAATCACATAAGTATGAAAAAACTATGTTTTGCCCGTTCGTCGCCATATATATATATATTAAAGGTATTATACCGTACTCCCGACATAGATACTTGCTAAAAGCCCAGACACGTGTTTCGCCGATATTCTGCCGCTGCGTGACACAGCTGCGAGGGGTTCGGCTCTTCAGTGGGACCCCCAGCGTTCTCTAGCGGTTTCTGGTATATGAACTCCAGAGAATAATCAAGCGAATAATTTCAGAAATTAATCAGTGCAGGACTTGGAGTTAAATCTCCGGGACATGACTTTTTAGGGTCAGAACCGAAATTTCAATGAACATTTGAGTCGAAGACAATCAACTACTGTGGAATAACCACGTAATGTCCATTCTACAAACAAGTATATATATATATATATACATGTATTTATGAGCGCATTAAAAATCAACTGAAAATGCATGCTAATTGTGTAATCGTTGTTTATCGACTGCCGTTAAAATTAATTACTGTTTCGACTACCACAACAGCGGCCGGCTCTTATTCCGTAGGAGAAGACTGCCATACGGATGTATTTTTCACATGCAGAACCCCCATCCAATGACTCGGTCGTTGTTGTGTGACGTCCGTAGTTTGGAATGCGGCAAAATTACGGAAAAGTTGGGTCTTTCACGGGACTAAGTGTCAGGCTAAAATGGCTCCTCCTTAATGTGGCCTTTAAGACATTCGCAGCAAGGTGCGATTCGAGTCACCTTTATTGTAGCCCCGTGCATAGGAAGTGAAGACTAGGTCGTGAGTGTGTGTCCTGCCCCCTCCTTCTGTCATCTTGACTTTTTTCCTGCCATCGGCGCAAGTCTACTTTACTGACGGTTCGACCATCGATTGCGACGACGCCCACCATGGGCTCCATGGCAGGTTGGGAGCAGAGACGGTGACTTGCGCGTGGTTTCTTTTATAGTGGTAGTGGACTTTCGAGGCATCTATCGCACTCTTTCCTCCTCCCCACCTGGGCCCGGAATCGAGGCATAGTCAAGAGGACCAGAGGTGGGAGAGGACGCAGATGGCTGACGCGACCGGAGCTGCCCCTGGGCGTGCCCTAACATACGGCTCGGATTCCACTGAATGGGAGTGCCATAAAAGCGACATTGCGAAGGAGCCATTGCAGCCTCACTCTCCTTTCCCATTCCCAGGCTCCATTCAGTGTCCGAGCCAGTCAGCTGACTGGTGCGGGGAATGGACGCATGGCTTACTATGAACCGCTTCACGTGCATTTCCTCTCCGCCAGGCCCGTCTCATGGGCGGATTATCACATGCGTGTGTGACGGCAAGGTCAAATTATGCGTAATCTCCCTGATCTGTGAAAGCAAACAATCCATCGACGTAACATGACTGACCAAGAACTGCTACCGGGGAATATAAGAAGGACTGCAATGGTCATTTCGGGCATCGTTCGTCAAAATTCGGTCAGTCTAGGCCGCATGCGTCTGTGACGGCAAGTTCAATTGTGTTCATTTTGGACTTACGTTCGTCAAAATTCAGCCAGTCTTACTATCGCAAAAGTCTAGGCCCGGTCCTTAATGGAAAGAGAGGAGATTGACACCAGGCGGGAGGATGATGTTTCCTGTACATAATAATTTGAGGAGGGGTGAGAGAGAAGTTGCAGCTGGAATGGGCAAGTTGGGTGCCTGAAGAGCAGCTTCCCAAAGTGCCCGTCAGCGAATGCGTCAAAACGAGGGCACGCCTGTCTCGGCCTTGAATCTGATTGGCCGGTTGGAAAGCCGAGTGGGCGAATGCCAGACAGTCCTGCTGCACACGTGCAGACACCCGCAAGAGGCCCTGCATGGTGACAGGCACTAAGGGTAGGGCCACTATATTATCCCAACCTCATGTATTTTCATTCAACAGGCTCAAAACTCCCTGTTCCAAGTAGTCGCATGGTCAAATTATACGCCAGATCTCTATTTAGGAATGCATAGCTGGCTGCAACCAAATGTGTGTGGTTTCATTCGAATGAACGATTCAGCAAACCGCCTCATAGGCAGCAAACTTGGCCCAACTACTACCGACATGTTTCCGGGGCAACGATAGGGTGTCGGACCCCCAACTAACTTAAGCTCGCCTGCGGACCGTGTCATACGTTGAATGGTGGGGCTTTGTGGGTAAGGCAGCACACAGGATTGAGGGCAAGAAGACGCGGAAAATAGATAAGTTTCTGCCGAAATTCTTATTGTGCGCTGTCATTTGGCAAACAGGGTGGACGCGATAATAAAAAAAATAAATAGAAGGCAATTTTCAAAAAATAGCAGACTTCAAGTAAAGCTTCGTTAGTAAGTTTACATTTAGTAGGAGGCGAAGGGAATTTCAAACAATGGGAACGGCGAATAATACAGTGCGTGACCGATCTCATGAAATGTTGGTCAAAATTCTAAAATGCCTCTTCGATTAGGAGGGATTACTTAGGTGGGAGTGTAATACTGATTATTATGCGACATTATCCTCACGTATTTTGGACTCGGTAGGATGTCGGCTTTCGAATGCACTTCTTTTCGCCCTCCTACAGAAATCACACTCGGTAAAATTTAACTACTTACGTAGCAACTAATTTTCGCCCTGATTTTCCATGATTTTCCTGTCGAAAACCGACAGGGCAACGGGCTCGTGGCCCGGTGAGTAGAGGCGTTGACTTCTAAACCAACAGGTCGCGAGTTCGAAGCTCGGGTGTTCCACACTTCGGGCTTGGGTATGGCTGGCTGACGACGGCTAATAAGCCAGAAATGGCCATTCCAGTCTCCCTTGTCTTTGTCGGTAATATCATTCTGCCTAAATATATATCTATATATACAAAAATTGAAGGGTTTTTTTCTGTGTTATATGTTATCTCCGAAAGTACTGCACCGATTGCGCTGAAATTTGGACACAACCCGCCCCGCGCCTAGGGCCGGGTTTTTGACTGTTCAATTGTGTAATTATGCCGATGGTACGCCTGTGATGGGTAAAAAACCGGATTTTTTCCGCCATAACAACGCCACCAGCCGCGGCCACTTGACCTACATCGACGCGGACACATGTGCACCCAGACTGCGGCCACTTGACCGACATTCGCTCAAACGCACGTTTTCCGCCCGACAGCCGCGCTCACCCCACCACCCACCCTGCATACACTTGAGCAGGCCCTCCACCCTCTCTGTGCCGATGCAATATGGGCCGCCAGAGCAAACCACCCACCCTGCAGCAAAAAAAACAACCCTTGGACGCCACTTGAACTTGCCCCACACTACCCACCTAATTGGGCCGTCACAGCTGCCTCGGGGATTTTCGGGGGGTCAGGAGTGGATGCAGTTAACACC
>CACRXP010001812.1:9146-28322 GCA_902702965.1 Spirometra erinaceieuropaei
TGATCGGTAAGGATATTAGTTAAGGAGCTGCGCACTATACTCAGTTATCCACTTTACTGAAGTGTAAAACTCTAATGAAACTCAGAAGTTAACAGTATGGATATGAAGACGTTAATTGCTGCCGATAATTTAAAATAAACGGTATTTTGTCCCTTTTTCCTCAGCAAAATATTAATTTTGCTCAACTACCAAAAACTGACGACGGAATATGACCCAACGTATAATTTTTTGAATATAATCGCTAAATTTGATTAATGCATCCGTTAACGTAAAGCTGGTATCTCATGACGCGTGAATATCCTAGAGATTGTGCTTTATGGTTATCAGTATTGTGACCAGACCAACGTAATTTTTTCCATCAGAAGCCATGCTCAGAAATTTGAATTGGTGGTTCTTGAGTTGATTTTGCAATTGTGCAAAAGAAGTATTTTTGATTAAAAAAGACACACAACAATAAGGCGAGCAAATGAAGAGGAGAAGGGTGAAGGATGGTACGAGGGTGAGATAACCTCGATTTATGCGATTCATGCTAGGTAAGACAGCAGAGGCGTTCCGATCTCAGGTAGCTCCAAAACCTGGCGCCTCCGCCTTTGCAGATCTGTTCCCAGGACTGTCACTTGGCTGGGCAAATGACTGTTTCTGAACCATCATTCACACCGCCTCTCCATGGGCGAAGGCACAATTCAAACAGAAGATATTTCTGTCTATGTCCGTTAACGGGGCCGTGGCAGCTGCGCCGGCGACACGTATGAACGGTTTCCCCCCGAAGTGGATAAAGCTGGAACATATTTCAGAGGGAGCCTCGGGGCGTGGGACTGTCGGCGACGGCGGAGGAAGAATTGGACATGATTAGTAACTTTATGGTGGGAATAGATGGGATGCCGGATGCGCGAGGCTGGGCCCGCCTTGGTCTACCAATGATTAATTGAGCCTGTGGAGAAAATGAGGCGCAAGAGAACCTATAAATCATGTTGGGGTCACCCAGTATGATGAAGATTCCTAAACAAGTGCATAACGTTTGATCTTTCGTTGGATATCAACTATAACACATGTGAGCAGGAATTATGTCAGAAAATTCCAGTAGATATTTTTGGACGAATACAAACACGCCGCAGCTATGCCGATGGGTTTGGAATTTTCTTTGTGCTATGCTGTCCTAAGTAACAATGTCGGTACAACTGGTTAACCACATCTTCGACACACATACCGAGTTGCTATTAACGTCTTTCATAAGCTGAATAGAAAAGTTAGTAAAACGTTTTCTCGACATTTCGCATGAGCTGGATTGAACTGTGTTTCGACTTATCCGTGAGTTAGATGACGGCGGCTTTATTTACTAATTCTTTCAACACATCATGTCATTTCCATTTCTATTCTTACGAAAGCCGGTTTGTCTGTAAGAAAAATTTTGCAGGGATCATACTCGCTATTATTTACAATTAGGCCCTGCGGCCTAAAGTTAGTGATTTTCCAATCACACAATCAGGCAGCCTAAATAAGTACTTACATGAAGTAGGGTATCCTGACAAAGGTTTGAGCGCCACCAGCCACATTTTTCCTTTCACGGCTGTCAGGCCTCTGGGACAAAGTTCCAAATGACTCCTAAAAGAGCCGGTGTGGATTGACTAACTAGCCATTATGCCCTATTCTAGGACTTGCCTATTGGAGAAGGAAATGATGTTAGAAAGCCATTTTGGGTGATAAAAAAAAGTTTGCAGAAGCATTTGCTGTCAACCCAAATCTTTGAATAGTGCAAAGAAGTCGTCGAGGCTGTCTTAGAAGACCAATTGGAATGAAACTGGCAAAGAAGACAAGGTTCAAGGGCATTTTAGAAATTAAAGTTGCTGAATTTATTGGTCTCTAGCAAATGTGTAGACATATACAACAAGAATATTGACAGCTAGATATTCTTACTTCTAGGTTGATGAGGGAAAATTCGTGATTTCTCACAAAAAACCCTTAAAACTTTAGACGTTTGGGAGACACTAACCGTTGTAAAATCCTACAGTGTGTCTAACGTCACCATCTTTTTTGGAGTTTCTAGAGCACATCCTTACGTAAACGTGGCTTTTATGCGAGCAATATTCAAAAAGCGTAAATTGTATCCGAATGAGTACAGTGTGCATATCAGTTTGATAAATCGGTCAGTGGTTAATTTTAAAAGACGACAGTTCGACCGTCATTGGCGACGATGTTTACCTTGCGCTCCGCAGCAGGATGAAATCAGAGACGGCGACTTGTGCGGCAATCAGTTTATTTGTGAGAGCTGACTTACGTAGCATCTACCAAACTCTCTGGCACATTCTCTTGTGCTCGATATCAAGACAGAGTCAAGAAGACCGAAAGCGGGAGAGGGCGCGGGTGGCTGACATGGCGTAAACACGCACCCAGGCGCACCACCACACCCTGTTGGCAAGACAACAGGCATATTAACCGAGTAGGCCTCATTAAACCTAAACTCTTGTAGGCACTAAGGCAGCATTATAAAAGTGGCCAATCAATGTTATGAACTTCTTGGAAGTACTAACGTTGCAAGTATTGAAAGGGCATTTAAGACTGAAAAGTATACCAAAATATAACGATTTTGGTAAACGTGAACACTTCAAAACTTTTACGAAGTGTGTTGCTTTGATAGACGACCGACAAAAAACTGAACCCATGTCAGTCAGCAAGAACATGGATCCATCTTGATGAACCGTCAAGCATGCTCTGAAGGAGCACCCGCGCTTAGCGTTGTGTGGATGAGGGCGTACGCTACTTTCTAAATAACTAACTGAGTCCGCTGTATGACCTGTTTGAGTTACGAGATCGAAGTGTTCTCCACTCTAGGGCATAAATACTCCTTTGAAGCCATAATACTGTTCGACAGAGAGTAAAGTGTAGCAGGCAATCAGATTACGGAGGACAGGCAAGTCAGAACATACGACAGTCACAAACTTGGGCATACCCGGAAAAACTGTTATGTGGGAACTGAAATGATGCGAAAAACTGTTGGGGATGATAGGGCTCTAGGTGGAAGTAGTCCAACTATAAAAATATCGTAAGGTCATAGTAAACTACTGATACAAGTGTACCGTACTCCGACAATATTAGCTTTCTTTTGAGAAATTGGAAGCGACTATTGTTGAGGCAAATATGATTCACAGGCAGGAAGACTGTTCAAGATATTGCTGCCGAATTTAAATCATGGAGAAATCTACTTGGTTTGATCCATGCGAAAACTTACGAGGCGGTCTCTTCAGTGGAACGAAGTTAATCCAGCCGGCAAATCACAGTTTCGACAGAGGAGACTTGGCGTATTCGTCCTGAGTTGGGGGCTGAAGAGCGAATGAGTCTGTGGGTAGCGCGACCGTACCGAACGCTTAAGGTCCCATGTATGTCTGGGTGTTTGTCTGAAGTACTGAAGAAAGCGGTCTGCTTTTTTTCAACAAAACGTCAATAGTTTGCACTATATGTAAGTATTGCAGTGACACTTGCTCCCAGTATTGTTGAGCCTGCCAAGAATAATTTTATTGTATGCCACAACACCGCGTCACCAGTGTGACACCGTTCAGCGCTGTAAAATTTCGATAACACTCTATATCGTCTTTGTTTGTCTGAGACGCCTGAATTCATCCAAATGGATCGTGTTAGAGAGTACTTTCAATATTTGACGCCGCAACTGCAGTGCTTGCTCGGGTGAGGATCGGTCTTATACGTGGTTGAAAAAGAATGGGGCTGTTTTGACACGAAGCGTTTTGTTCTAGTGTGATAAAAGCGCCCTTTAACTCTTACATAGCTGTGATCAACAGTCCAATTCACACCGTCAACGCTTGGCGCATTTGGTTCCTCTCATGTGGTTAGCTTTGATATATTAATTCTGTTCGTCGGAGGAGAGGCCAGTGCATGCTTCACAGAGTAAATCCACATTATTTCCACAACATAGTGGTAGGTCGGCCCAACATTCAATAATGAACTAAGTTTCCTTAGAATTTCGGTTAAATTGCCTGGAAGTAAACTGGTCGTCAAGAGGGCAAATTAAAAAATAATATAATCACTCCATTATCATTGGTTAAGAAAGAATCGCTGACGGTCACACTCTTGGCCAACGAAATATATGTTATTGAAACTATGGCCCATCCAAAAGCGTCTTCTCCAGAAGACATGCTTGCATTTCCATTAAGTAACATCCGACAAAAATATAATTGCAACAGGTTAATAGTCCTAGAAAACCTGTGTGGTATAGACTGTGTGAGCCACAGCTCAAACAAATATTCTTAACTGCATCAAGAAACTAAAGAAACTTGACAAAACCTTCTCCTGGAATTTGAGCTAATGTCACTGTTAAATTTAAGACAATGGGATTTCCACGTGCATATAAAAAACATCTTTCCACAATAATTCAAACACAAATACCGCCTATACTGATAAACTTTCGTTTGCAACGATTAATCTATCCGGGTCTTGTGCATTTAGGACGTTAACATTCTCTCAGACATCTGCAGCTCTTTATTAAAGATCTATCCTGTCCACAGTATTCCAAGTTCACGGAAGTTTTCGAAAAGACTAAATAAGCTTGCTTCATTTGCAGTAAGTACCCCAGGAGAGGGTCGACAGTTTTGCCTAAGTTATTAGACGCAGAAAACTGTGGTAGACACACAGCGTGCTGTCTGTCAGGCTAACATTGAAATTTTCAAAGGATTTTGGCACACTCTTCTGGTTAAGTAAAATACAACCTGTAAAATACGCCAACTATTCCTTCTGCGTTGTTATTTTTATTCTTGGCCGAGGCTGTAAGTTGAAAAAGACGAGACATAAGAATGAAACCGAATTCAGAACTACGATCAGAGTTCGAAACCTCCCATTTAGTTGAACACGGCCGTTACTCAGTTGTAAAACCATATGCCTGATTGGTGGAAACAGGGGATTCGGCCTCACGAAACTGGTAAAAGGTAGTCACTTGATAACGTAGTTGATGGAACAAACTTCAGAAGTCACCGGTCACGCTTTAGATTATGGCCTTTAGAAGAGAAACAGCGTTTGAACCTACCACGTTTAGGAAATGGGAAATGGACAGCCTTAAACCGAGAGAAAGACCTTTTTTGAAAGAGGAAATAAAACTGTGGATTTTCCATATTTTTCCTGCAAGTTTGCTGATATTCATGATTGCCCACCATCACAACTCCCGGTGCATGCCTGCTGACGATTCCAGCGGTCTTGTAGTAAAGGGCTTGTGTCGCAGATCATGTAGGGGCATTAGTTGTAAGTCATTGCAAACTTATTATTGAGTAATCTGTGTGGACATAATGCAAGAAATAAGCGGACAGATGCAAGATGAGGGAAATCAGTGGGTCGTGCCCAGTCAGTGGAAGACACTCTCTGTCTGCGCGGTTTCTTCTGTTTAGTACGGTTTTTCATAACACTGATGGTATGGGTTTTATACCGTCTAATAAGACTGAGTTACTGAACGCAGCTCAAAATACATTGAGCTGAATTATCACTTGGATAATCACCCTTAAACGTTCCCCTTCACAGGTATAATAAACATTATCTTCAGAATCCATCATCTACTTCGAGATAACCGCATAATATTCACAAACCGCCCACAGGCAGCCAATAGTATAACATTTCTGTGGGACCCAATGATGAGCTGAACCCCCCTCATTTGCGCCAGGCAGCGGAATAAGATCGGTGAAACACGCGTCTGGGCTTTAAACTAGTACCTGTGTCGTCATTATTGTAAATAATTGCACAGTTGTATACTACTGGCTGTCTGTTGGTGGTTTGTGAAGATTACGTGGTTATCCCGCAGTACCTAATGGATTTCAGCTCAAATATTCATATCAAATTTCTGACAGTGCCCGAAAAGGTCTGTCCCGAAAGCTTTACTCTAAGTTGGCGCATTAATTTTCTCGGAACTCAAACAAGGCACAATAGTTTACTGTCCTAACAACCTACGTCTTCGAGGTTAGCCCATCAGCCGAAACTCTCAGTACTTAAACGGATCATTTGTCTAGGCACGGTGACAACAGTTCACGGTTACCATGGCTGTCACCGCTGTTTCTGACGCCGCTACCGACTGGAGGTCCTCGGCGAGTTGGAAGCGAGGCGTCGGCAGCTTATGATCTCCTCAGCGGAATCATTATCCGACGTCGGCCTCGTCTGGAGCAAGTTTTCCGTAGCAACCCCCACCTTTGAGCTAGAGCGAATGCCGTCGTGGTCGTTGCTCCGCCTTCATTGCCAACGACATTTGTAAACACTGATATGTGGTGGTGATTTTCCTGCTTTCGAAACGTCGGGACATAAGAATTAGTCTGGTCTACATATAGTCTGTTAATCCCACTGTACCTTGTTCGAAACTCGAGCTTTTTTCGACTAATCGCGCACCACATCGCCAATTTTCTGTCCCTCATGTAAACTTAAATCCAATGGGATGTTGCATCTTACCGTAAGTTGCGCTTAAACGTAGATGGGTTTTCGTATCTATTCCGTCTCCGTTGTGTTGGCATCACTCTAGTCATCTCCTCGCCAGAGATTAAACGAAGATAACGGTTCTGCGCAGGACAGGCAAGTTACAGCGAAGAGGGCCTGTTTCTGACCTTCGGCTTTTATTTTTAAACTTTGAACATTTTTGAAACGTTAATCCGAAGTTCATTGACGTCTTAAAATACCTACTGGGGGATTTTCCTTTTGGAATTTAAGCACTTAGCGGAGAGCTTGTTGCCGCATACTCAAGAGACGATGCCTCTCTCAAATAATCCCCACAACGGGATATTCCAGTCCTACACGAGGGTTACTACACGTTACAATCAACAACAATGATTCCTATGTCTAAAATGGTCTCGCTAACCGTAATTTTTGTAATACCCGCTACATGAGGGCAGTCGCGATTAAACTGTCAAAACTTCGCCAACTTATGCTTGATGATGCGCACGTTTGTGAGAAAACGACTGGGTACTGGTTGCGTTCGGCGGTCTGGGCACCGGCTGAACAAGCGGCCACGCGGTTGGCAAAGACACTGTCAAACCGAGAGGTCACGACGTTATGAGGTCATGCGAGGTTCTAGCTTGCCTACCGCCAGCGAAAGTAACGCTGACTCGACCTCTCGCGGATCGCTGCCAAAGGAAAGCCTTCTGATTGGTCCCTAACTAACTTTAAGGGGAAATACTGCCTATGAAGACGGTTGCATAAATGAGAACCCTAGGTACTGATGATTTATCGCTCCGCTCAGCCACCAGTCGGTGAATAAATCTGGCTTCCTCATTTGAATTTCATTTGTCAATGTGGGTTCTTCACTCGAAAGATCCCCTCTGCCTAAGGCACTATGATCTGTCGTTTTTTCAGTCTCAATACCTTATAAAGACTGCCTTATAGGGGTTTAGCACATTTGGCGGACAGGGTGTTGTTTACTTGATGGTCCAAAAGGGGCTGTTCAGGCTTGTGTACCCCCACTTGTAGCACTGAACGGCTTTGAAAATTAAAAAAAGGTTGCAATTTGTCATTGCCTATTAAATTTTTTTGCCTTGTAACGCACAACAGTTATTATATTTGCCTCTACCTCGGCATTACCCTTTCAAAATAATTTAACAAATTTAAACGGAGTGGCTTGAGCCCAGGGTAAGACTGAATTAAAATACGACTAACCTACAAGTTTGGGGCACAAATGGACAGCAGAGCGTTGTTCTTTACCCAACTGTGGACTTTTCAACATTCTTTTGGAGACTGGAATGTTCGGTCAGATGTGGTTATGTAGCCCTACCCGAAATAAGCAAAGCTTAGCCACCTGCAATACGGGACCGTTGGTAACAGGGATTTTTACAGGTGCAGCCGGGGAACGCACAGGCGACGATGTCAAGAAGTCGCATGCAAAAGAAGAGATATTGAGGATGCGTTGCTGTACTTTGGGTGGTCGAGAAATAGTTGCCCTAACCCCTAACCCTAGTCCCTAATCCTAACCCCTTACCATAAACCGCAACCCTAACCCCCTAACAATAACCCTTAACCCTAACCCCAACAGTATTGTGTCCATCAGGTGGGGCTACATAATCACATATTACCGATTACTCTTTAAGAAGTTGCCTGCATAGGCTTCAAAAAAGACGGAGACACTGATGATGGTGCTCTTGATGTGGTATAAATATTTTAATTGTTTGAGTCGCATAAAAGAGCTTTTGTTCCTGTTCATCCGGCATATGCATCGAGTAGGTTGGCGAAAACTTGATCGCCAGTACAAAAGCCCAATTTTTAAAAGTAAATGGGATGGGAGAAACACATTTTACTTCTAAGATATGTTTAAACACCGGTTCACGTTACATAATGTCGTTATATCCAGATCTGCCTACAGTCCTTTATTATTGGAATTACTTTGCATACACGCAGAGAAGAATCGTTTCGATAAAAAAAGAGGCACATGCAGACAGTCGTTACGTAGTTATTTCTGTTCCACATTATGCCTAGCCATCTTTTCGGAAGAGGGTTTTTTTCTTCTCTAATAGTTGAACTTCTGGCGTTGCGAAGAAAAGCCATTAATAAGTCTATTGACTATGGGTAATAGTCGCGATCAGCTGTCATTTCATTTGGCGGGGTCTAAACTATCATCTTCATAAAAGCAGAAAGTTATAAGAATGCGGAGATGGTTCCCTCAACGGTAGCTAGTGTTGAAGCAGCGTAAACGCAGTCCTATTTTAATGAAATTTTATATATCCAGAAATATCTGTTTATTTACCCGTTTCGGAAACTCTGGTTTACATACAAGATAAGTTGACCAATGTAAGTAGGAACTGTAAGAAAATTTGGTTCTAAACTGGATGTTTATGCATGATATTTCATGGCACCAAATAAAACTTACCAAAGGACATGTTGTCTTATTTACAAATGCCCGATGCTCTTCTTTGGCCATTTCCCCACAAGCTGTACTCTAATATCCGATAAATTTTATCGTTCCTCACTATTTATCCCGGACGAAAACGCAACCACGGAAATACTTTTCGCGAAGATCATGAGTAGACCTGTAGACCGAACTCCACTTTTGCTGGACTTAAGATCTTCAATATGGCTTAACGGGTGTAATATCTGCTCCTCAAAAGGCCCTATTGAATAATATGTGGACGTATCCCGCATGTGTAAAACCTAAAAAGGCGTCGGGGTTTAAAAAACTATTGAAACAACATAAGTCGTGATAGGCCTTTAGATCACAGCGAGAGACTAAAATATCAGCCCACTTTGTTCTTTTAAGATCCAGTTAGAATTTTATGTTTGCGAGGAGAATGAAAGGGCAACCATCCGTACGCGCAGAAGGAAAACGTGTTATATTTAGGAGAACTTCCTTTATTGTTTCAAGGTTATGTTTCACTCGATGTGGAACAGTACCTACGCGAAAAACAATACTTTAAGTCTGTTCAGCCGTGTTGTTGCATTTTTTGCATATGTTATGGTGAGCATTCCGATAACTTCTGCCAGAATGTGATATGGTCCCGGTGTTGTTTCGGCGCACCTACCACGTGGCCTGTTTGGGAGGCAAACACACACACACACACGTGACAGTTCGACCGTCGTTACCGTCTATGTCCACTGTGTGCTCTACAGCATGATTCGCACAGGGGCGGTGACTTGCATGGGAGTTTAAAAAGATAGCAGACTTGCGAAACAGCTACCGCATTCTCCCCTCCATCCCGAACTGGACTCGGTGTCATGACCAAGTCAAGAAGACCGGAAGTGGGAGAAGGCACGGGTGGCTGGTGTGGCCGGACCCGCCTCTAGTTGTCTCCCCACGCCCGGCTTGGATTCAAAAGCACGAGAGTATCATAGAGGTCACATTAAGAAGGAGTAATGGCAGCCTGACTCTCAGTCCACCAGTCGGCCACTCCGCACAAAGACAGACTGGGCTGAGTGTGAAGTCTGAGCTGCATCGTCAGATGACAACTTTTCAAGCCACTGCCCTTAGCGCACCGGGATTGCCTCAGACAAGAATCACACACGCAGAAGAGGAACCACGTGGAGAAGTAGCCGAGGAAGGCACTTTCCGATTACGTGCTTGCGTTGTGCGATGTTGGGTGTGGTCATGTGTGTTGTATGTGCTAGTGAGGAGATGTGGTAGCATGACATAGCCAGTGGTGTTCTACCGCAGGATTTCACTGAGTCGCATCTGGCCTAATAGGCTCACAAGGTGAGTGAATGTGTGTGGGCAGTGTGGGCAATTGAGGTGGGTGCGGTGGGTGTATGTCGTTGCTCATGACATCGGTTCACAGGTCTTTGTGAGATGAATTCGCAATTGAATGACCACACACGCTGAATCCCAGAATCGTCGGCAGTTTTTAAGTTAATAACTGCAGGAGAGTTGATCAGATGTCCTATCGGTACGTTAATTAAAACTCAAGTATTTAGTTGCGTCAATTAAGTAAAACAAAAACCACTGCTACTCAACTCACTTTCATGGGATGTTACCCCGTCAAACACAGCAGATACAGAACATAAATTTTCTGAATATTTGTTTTGTAAAAAATATTAATGATCGCTATTCACAACATTACTCACACCTATCGCTGTTCTATGCCCAGTGTGGCACTTCGTTATTTTACACTAGTCGCTCACAACAAAGTTTGGCGACCTATATTAATAGGCTAATTCAGTAGTGACCTGACTGTTTCCCTTAAATAAACAGACAGATTGACCGGCAACCAAGGACCTTACCCCACCTTAAGACGTTTTCTTACTATTCAAAACGGACCTTTTTGACTTTACTAGAATAACTGCACCTTGTCATGACCGCATTTACCCATTCAGAAGACATTCCCGAAGGCCGCTGCCTGGCACTGTGGCATTTTCGGCACTTGATTAGCGGTTTTTTGTTATTTGGGTTCACACATCAAGGATCTGCCACCTTCATTTGCGTCTGCCACCTTCATTTGTCTGCCACCTTCATTTGCGTCTTACCTGCTTTCCTTCAGCGGTCTGAATAGCAACCTGCTACTGTTTATTTGATCTCTCCATGCTCTAACATCTCTCCGGTGTTGTTAGTGGATTACGAGCTCCTATGAACATGAAACAAAAAAATACCTTAAAAGTGTGCGTAGGCCCTTTTGGCAGGTTGGACTACAGGTGCTAGTGCATTGGTTTTTTTGGGAGGAGCATAAATGAGTTTGCCGTTGGAAGGTTCAGGGATCCGAACCGACGCACGCAAGCGTGCATTTACGCACACACCATCATTAATTATCGTGCGCACTGCTGGTCCGATAAATCATTACTAGGGCGCTTGCGTGCGCACAACGCAAGCAGCATCCTCGCAGGCCGCTGCGTCCATCAGAGCGCGGGGCTGCGCCTGCGGCAACAGCGGCCGTGGCGTCTGAGTCATTTTCAAAGCCAGGACAGTCCCCGCAAGAACACAGGGGTGGCGCCCCGAGGAGTACGGTTCTCGTGCGTGTGTTTGTTGAACTCTCCTGCCTGCAGGCCTGCGCTGAAAACGCACTCTCCGTCTATGCATGTGCCTATAACCGGGATTTCGACCAAACTGGTTTCCAACGGGACCCCGGTAACGGAATGCGTGTGCGCACTTGAAAATGTTCATACGCGAGTATGCAGAGTATTGGAATCGCGGGGGCAGAAGCGCGAAGATAAACTTTATTAAAAGGTGATTTAGACCGAAATCCAGGCCAGTAATCCGATAGGCCGGTCGTGGGGTTTGAAACCACTTGGAGCGATGAAGGTTACTTTGTCATCGGACCATCCACCGTGGGTTGTCCAGTAGCCAATCTGAACACTGGGAACCCACAGCAGCCAGATTACGAGTCAGTCAAGCGTCCCATGCATCCATCAAAACTGAAACTGCATTGCCGACGCTAAAACGTTTATGCAAAGAAAGCCCCAAACACGTCTACAAAGAACTACATCTTGTCTAATTTCAAACTTGTATGTTGTGTTTGAAAATGTTCCCTCAATTTCTTTTACAGTCCCGCCTCCCTTCCTATACTATCGAGTTAATTCAAAAAGCAGGACTGAATATCCAAAATGTTTTCTGTGTGCTATTTATATTTGTGTCCGTTTGTCCTCTTCTCTTCATATTGACAACGCTGCTGCATGGTAATTTACAGTGTTCAGTCAGTCTCTTTTGTAGTATTGTTTACTACTAGGTGCGTCTGCGCTATTATAACTATACCTAAATAGCCTTCACTCCCGCTCAAGTCAATCCGAGGTGTCCGAATGAAGAGTCGACCTTATGTTGGCGATTTGACAGAAACTCAAGAGTAATGCCCTCCATGAGTTAGTGTTTAGAATAATGAACGATTATTCTTTTATATTCCTCCATATTTGCTACACCCTCTTATGCAAAATGCCCCTCCTAATATATTTGGATTTCCTCAGCTGATGCACGTGCGTGACTCCGTAATCCGATTCCTACCTTGTCACACGTCGCCAAGGGACTGACGCTCAGAAAGCTATCCAGCAATGTCATTTATATCTAGACGAAAACAGGTTCCTCGTCAGCAATCGCAGTAGAAATTCACCTCTTGAACTTTACGAGTGCGAACACCTGAAAGAGATCGAACTATGGCATCTTTTTAAATTTAACCGCCTCACTAGTTCACATGACTTTATGCAGGAGGTTAAGGCCAGCATAAGAACAATCTCCTCCTCGAATGGTTGCTGTATCAGAGCGCAGTCGTACTAATTGGCTGAAGGAATTTCCAAGGAAGAACAGTGCATCATAGCTTACATAATAACATTGGTTTGCCATATGTTCGTCGGCACTGCAAGCTGGGATCGTGAATCATCATCACTATGCATACAGTAGGTGGATTAACTCATGAAATGTCAACTGAAATTACGAAATGCGTTTTCGTTTCGAAAAGATTAATTAGGTAGGGTTGTAAAACTAATCAGTCTGCAGTATAATTCTATAATAATTCAGTTGCCTCAGGTTGCCGGCTTTCGAAAGAACTTCCTTCCGATTACATGCAAAAACTACTCTCTGTGAAAAATGACTACTTATGTAGCATGCATTTTTCTCATTGATCTTCGATGTCTCCAAAAGCCCAATTATAGTTCATGGAAAACATGCATAAAAATATTCATGCTGTCGCTCATTCGATAGAAAGTTACGTCTTCTTTCAATTGTATACTCGAAGGAGGATAAAATTGTTTTTAAAGTTTCTAATTGTGAGACGTTTTATACCGTAAAATGGCCGATCATAAAACGTCATGTCTCTGCATTTACCAATTTGGCTTGTAAAGTTAACAATATGGATCAAATTCAAAGTTAAATTTTATAAACCTCATATGACCTCCTCTTAATACCGTAAAGAAATGTGTGGTTTTCCGTACGCGAAACATACAAAGCTTGTAGTTTGGAAACCCTGAATGCAAGTGTGACGGCAGAGTGGGTTCAAAATTATTCGGAAATCGGAAAAGATTTTAAAAACCGAATAATACCCTTCCTTCGAGTATAAAGTCAAAAGAAGACGTAACTTTCTATCGAATGAGCGACAGCATGAATATTTTTATGCATGTTTTCCATGAACTATAATTGGGCTTTTGGAGACATCGAAGATCAATGAGAAAAATGCATGCTACATAAGTAGTCATTTTTCACAGAGAGTAGTTTTTGCATGTAATCGGAAGGAAGTTCTTTCGAAAGCCG
Source organism: Spirometra erinaceieuropaei (assembly GCA_902702965.1). NCBI lineage: Eukaryota > Metazoa > Platyhelminthes > Cestoda > Diphyllobothriidea > Diphyllobothriidae > Spirometra > Spirometra erinaceieuropaei. Next base: position 22,759 of record CACRXP010001812.1, read on the forward strand.
GCAACCTGAGGCAACTGAATTACTATAGAATTATACTGCAGACTGATTAGTTTTACAACCCTACCTAATTAATCTTTTCGAAACGAAAACGCATTTCGTAATTTCAGTTGAGATTTCATGAATTATCCCACCTGCTGTAATATTTAAATAGTTATGTTAATGTTTCATCGGTTTTATTATGTGCCGTTTGTCTTTGTCGTCCAGTGATTGCCTGCCAAACGTGTTTAGAGTCAATTTCTGAGATATCTGCAACTACCATATTCAGAATAATGTTTTTATATGTTGCTGGCCTTCAGTGGTTTGACACTCCCCCACAAATATGACAAAATAAACCTCCCTCCATTTTCTGGAAAGAAATCATGGTAAGAATGAAATATAACGACACTCCTTCCCATGAAATTAAAGCACATACTGCACTGTTTTCCCTGGAAGCGGCAACCTCAACATCCCTCTAACGTAATTGTTGAAGGTTGTTCACTATGTTTGCGAGGACGATATCAGCGGAACCAAACCCGAATAATGTCATCCCATATTAATGCGTACATTACTAAATCGTGCATTTCCTACTGAATCACGAGTCCTCAATTATTGGAACTTGCTAACATAACCGTTCGACGTTAAAATTAAATTATACACCACACTGATAGAATTAAAGATCCATTTTGCTGCTTTATATAGCCGCCGCAATTTTTTCTGTAGATTTGTGGCGTACCCCGCCACCAAGCAGATGAGTAAGATAAATATATTTCCAAAATCATATTTTTATGCATAAAAAGTAAAGCGTCGGCTGGAGTAGTCAAAAGCGATGAATAAGGTGAACTTACTGACAAAAGTGTTGTTTTCGAAGTCAATAACCAGATGCAAACATCCACCCAACGACAGTAGGCGGCAACCCTGTAAAAATGGATTTCAGCGGGTGGACGGTTTTAGTCTAATGCTATAGAAAACATCTCCATGAAGACTAAATTAGGCGATCCTTTTCTCCTTTGTCACTCTGCTCAAGGCATGGGACTGGGTGTCACTATTGGGAACAATTTATCACGATCAATCAAGGTGGGCATGACACTAATCAAAGGAACACTAGACTAGGTATATTAAAACCCTCTCTCAACCAGAAATTGTTTACCGCAAGAGTCAGGCAACAAAATGGGAATTCGTAGTTGGGACCTTGTCAGTGTTATCGAAGCCAAAAGTGTCACTTGTATACCTTAATCCATATTAATAGGCGTTTTGGCAACTTTAAACTACTTCCTTTTTACACATCTGTGAAAAAACTAGGCAACCTTGTTGGGATTAGAACCCACGACAACAAGGAGTAAGCTTGAGTACTGCTAGAGCGTTGACTGTACTCAATCCCTCCCCTTATTGTCATGGGTTCGAACCTCGCCGAGGCCGCCGGGCCTTTCGCAAAAGAGTAATAACCAATTATGTGCAATTTGCCAAAACACCTATTAATTACGTGAGCCTGATAGTCATCTGGTGGATTCCAGAAGGTTTACTCGGGAAATCTTGTTGGACAGTCAGCTTACTGTCGATACAAGCGAAGATGCGAGTTCCAGAAATAAATGATCCAAAGAAGAAGCGATCGCTGGAACAGTCAGCTTGCTGTACCAGATTTGGTGAATTCCATACGTTGCAGTAGACTAGGCGGGTACCTTGACCCAGATGGAACTAGACTCACGCATCCCGTTGGGACCTGGCAGCTCAGGTGGCTAGAACGATGGTTGAACTCAAGCCTTTTCCTTCCAGTCTTGGGTTCGAATCCCATCGAGGTTGCTGAGTTTTTTACAGATGGGTCAAAGTAAATTAATCCATATTCAGTCTTGTTTAATTTCCGAGGAAATTAATCCGCGAACATGGAGTAAAGTCTCCGAAACAGACCACTTCGGGTACGGTCCAAGAGTTGCTATGAATAAGTGAGCTGAAATCCATCAGCTACTGCGGAATAGCCACGTAATATTCAAAAACCGCCAACAGACAGCCAGTAGTATACAACTGTGTAATTATTTACCACAATGAAGACACAGGTGCTAGTTGAAAGCACAGACACGTGTGTTTCACTGATCGTGTGCCTCTGCCTGGCGCACCTTCGAGGGATTCGGCTCATCAGCTGGTGCCTCAGTATTCCACGTGCGTTTTCTGGTATACGAACTAGGCAGGATAGCATTACCGACAAAAACAAGGGAGACTGGAACGGCCATTTCTGGCTTATTAGCCGTCGTCAGCCAGTCATACCCAACCCCGAATTGTGGCACACCCGAGTCTCGAACTCGCGACCTGTTTGTTAGAAGTCCACGCCTCTAACCACTGAGCCACGAGCCCGTTGCCCTGTTGGTTTTCGATCGGGAATGCACAATGGTACGGGGCGCTCACCGACCGTTCCTACGGAACTCACTCGTTCCGTTGTGCCTTATGGACTCTCTCTCGAGCCCAACCAGCAGTCGCACAGCGGCGCATGATATAGGCAGAACGATATTACGGACAAAGACAAGGGAGACTGGAATGACCATTTCGGGCTTATTAGCCGTCGTCAGCCAGTCCCACCCAACCCCGAAGTGTGGAACACCTGGGGCTGGGTCCCGAGGACGATGGCTACTAAGCCAGAAATGGCCATTCCAGTATCCCTTGTTTGAGAGTCTGTGTTGTAGAGACTGAGAGAAAGAAGGCCGGCAGGTCCACCACTTTCACCCTGCTTGAGTTGGATGACTTTGTGTCTAGATTCCACCTTACGGCCAATGAATTAGAAATAACTGACATTCCTATCTAAAAATCTCAACATCTTAAACAATACGATTATTAAAACGAAAGACTGCGCCAAGGGCCTAACATGCTATCTATTCAACTTCAAAAACTTTTAGAAGACGATTTGGTAAGCATGCGTGTGCTTTTGACAAATTCTCATCGGTCCAGTGGATGTACACGTGAAAGAGATATCTGTAAAACCTGTTCGATAATACAAATAGATTAAAATTAGCTCCTTCATGCAAGTTGGGTGTGGGAAAAGGGGGCGGGGGAGCAATAAGATGCAGTGAGTTAGAAGGCAGTGGGGGCTATAAAAGGTCAGAAAATTTTATAGCCAACATCTTATCCTCACCCAACTTTAACGATGCTGGCTCTAACAGAACTTCCCAATAGTTGCAGTGATCCTTCCCTGATTCTGGTCGGTTAGAAACGGTTTATTTCGCATCAATCTTATTTGTAAGCTTTTGCTAAACTACCCTCAGTTTATCAGAGATGATGATGATGTGAACCACTAAACTAAGTCATCATGAACTATGTGGCCTCTAAAACAAACCATAATATATACAAAATCGTCCTTCGGTTGTAAATCCGCTCCTCCTGAATATGATATTTGCAAGTGCGCGCTTCGGGTTGAAAAATATCTCTGACGTTACTTTAAAGGCGCATACTCAGTCAATGGTTTAATGTAGGAAGAGAAAATGTGCTGTCAGAGCCTGCGCCTCTTCGGGGCGTCTGTACGGAGACCTAAAATACGAAATCACGCAAGCCGCGCGCTTAAGGACTGGGAATTCCTGTCGCCAGTGCTCGAGGCCTTATCGGAAAGTGACGGCAGGGGGGAGCGACGACACCTCGCCGGAGTGAAGTACCTTAGGGAGCATAAATAATCAATTCCTTCGGATCTTCTGTAAATCGCACTTCCAGGCACCACAAACTGTGAGGCTTTCGAAGAATTTCAAGAACGGTTTGCTTGAGAAAAAGTGCCAATTCTTCCTTCCATTTGTGTGAAATTGCAGACAAAATAAGTCCGTAATCTCAATATCTGACGCTTGGTGATCAAAGTCAGCCAACTTATACGTTAGATAGAAAGCACATTTGGTAGAATACATTGAGCAATTCTGAAGCTTTCTTCCATATGCTAACACTTATTTCAAATGAGGGATATTTTAAGCAGATTTCTACAAATTGTTTTTCTTATACATACCGCGTCTGACAAGCAGTTTGAATGCAAATGTTTACGTTTAACTACCTTGCGCGTGCGTTAGGCACACCACAGAATGCTTTAAAGGCTGAGTAAACATTGTTCTAACTATATTAGAAAGCCTATCAAAATTACTTAAAGATGACCGATAGTTCACTTGCACATTTGATAGCTCCGCCTTTCATTCCCGGCTGTCATGCTGGTCATTTTTAAAGTATACTATTTCTTACCCTCCCGTGTTATTGTGAGACACAGTAAACTCTATCGGCCATTTATGATACGTCGATCGTGCCACTACTCTGACAAGCTATCTAATATTTGGACATTTAAGGCAACATATGATTTTTCTTTTATCTGCAGCTGCAATATTTATGTCGTAATTCAACGGTAATGTAGGGTTTAGGATAGTTGACTGTGTAAGCATGGTAAATCCGGGCGTCTTTAATTAGACAGAGATACTTAAATCCGCAGGGTAGTGGAGACGAATAGACGCCAGCCTCCACCTTTTGTAGAGGGTAGGACTATCTCCCCGGATGTTGCAGTCCGACATGATCCTCGTCAATGCAACACTTTTTGCTTTGATTTCGTCTTTTGCGCATGGACGATTAGGTCATCACTTCTGCTGGTCTACATTACAGTCCATTTGTGGATTGATTCGCGAACTAATGCGAAAAAATGCATTTTAGTCAATTTTTGCTTTGAGTAAAGCAGGGAAAGGAGACAATCGACTAGGGTTCAGTCTTCTTCACATACGCATTCGACTTGTGCGGAGGGTGACTTACTTGGTTTATATATATAGGTCTGTTTTGAAAGGCAGGCATATCGAAAAATAAAATCTTAAATCACTTAAATTATTTAAGAACTTGACGGGTTGTATTCCATAAATTTCCTACACAGGTGCCCCGATTATTCGTCCAAAATAAAGTTAATATATAGAATTTTTAACTTTTTCAACTTGCCCAAAATCAATGCTTGCCAGGTATTTGTGTCAGTAGACGATCGCTACATGTCATTTGAACAGGGCCCCAGGACAAGTAGTTTTATAAAAGTGACGAACGGACAATATCCGTGGGTCGGACGCTCCAGATTGTTTTTCTTGCATTCTAGTGATTGCCATCCACTCAACAATCATTGCCTCGGAGAAGGCTTCCAAGACAGCAGTCCGAATTAAATGCATTAGGCCGTTTCATTCGTGTTTCGATCGTCGAGTTGAATAAACGTTGACATCAACACCTTCGTATTATTCATTACTGTCTTGATTGCTGTGATGTTTCGTCTATTTGCAATAGTGTTACAGAACCAGTGTTTCTTAAAGAAAAATAAGATTGTTGGAGAAACTATATCTAAGAGAAGGCGGATATACTAAAGTTGCTGCAACTTCCCTATCGTCACATCAAGGACTCTTGAATGTTATAGTGGTGGCAGTGACGCGCAAATGTCCATCCCTATGGAGTCAATTGGGCGTATGCGTCACTGGCCCCTGTTCTATCACATAGACCAAATTACGGCAAGAAGGACTTCAAAATCTAACCGTGGCATGCTGCGTTCTACCTTGAGGGAGTGCTTGAGTCAGAGCACGGTCGTACTCTTCCCAAGGACACGAGGTTTCACTGTCCCGATCAAA
>CACRXP010001813.1:14134-26568 GCA_902702965.1 Spirometra erinaceieuropaei
TTGTCTACAACAAGTGGCCAAGCTGATGAAGGATATATTTACTAAAAATTCCTAGCCACGCAGAAGCCTATAAAATTTACTAATCAAAGCATTTAATTAAGAGTAAACGAACTTCAGTCAATGAAAAGCGCGAACGAGTTTGGGAAGTAGTAATAGTATTTTTGGCGAAAAGGGAAGTGTTAAGACGCGAAAATTGATTCCGAATGAACGATCTAGTCCAGGTCCAAACAATTACCTGAATAAGTATATGCTTGGAAACGTTTAAAAAGTCCTTTAAGTGGTCCTCCGGCCGAATATCCTCAATGAATTCATGCACTATTTTGTATCACAGAAAGTTAACCGCATGTTGTTTAGTGGAATTTACTAAACGGACGCGGAGAACTGAGTTTAAACGTTAGCCGTTGCATCTCAGTATGCTACTGACCAGGACAAAAATAATATTAATTGATTTCGTGCTTGCAGAATATTCAGGGCCGAAAGTTGCCCCATGATCTTCTCTGGAGGCCGGGCCCTGACTTAAAACTGGAATATAACTAGCAGGTGCAGCCATAAACAGATCGTCACCTGTGTAGGAGGAGAAATGTTCTGTAAAATTGCAGTCAGTGACCGATATCATGAAATACTAACCGGATTTTGAAAAGCATTTTTTATTAGAAAAAAAGTACTCAAGGGTTACAATATCGATCATCGCACATCATAATTCCGAAATATGTCAATCAAGCCAGAATGCTGCCGTTTTAATGCACTTGCTCCCCGCCGTCTATAAAAACCGTAATCGTTAAAAGGACTGCTTAAGTTATATATAATTCCTTGATTTTCGGCACCCTCCTAAGTTGGGATATATTTTGTGGAAAAAACGCGCAATATATGCTTTCTTTTACTCATTTCGTAGCAAATCACGAATGCTTTAATTTTTTACTCGAAGAAAAGATATCTTTCGATTTTTAAAATATGAGTATGAAACTTTTAACACTGCGGAATGTCCATTAAAATAGCGTCGTATATACCCGTTTACTTACGCTGCTTATGAAGTATACAACATATTCCACATCCACGGCAACATTTTATGAGTCCTGTATGATATCTTAATGACATAGAACCACGTGTGATTTCCCTTGCAAGGAAAGCATACACCTTCCGGGCTGTAAACCCCAAACGCTAATGCAACGGTAGATCTGGCTCGTAATTATTTAGGAATTGAAGAGCTGTCTTATAGCCAAATATACCCTTTCCGCCAGCATACAATTCGAATACGGCTGCCAAATGAGCCAAAGAAAGCATACTGTGCTTATTTTCTATAAATCATGTTCATATTTATAAGGGTGTCGAAAACTTGTAGAAAAGTTCTATACTAAAGTTGTCCCGTTGTTCAGTACGGTTTCTACAGGCGACCGAGAAGTGCATTCGAAAGCTGACATCCCGGTGTATTTTAAATAGATTGGGATTGTGTTGCACGATGATCAGTATTACAACCCCACCTGGGTAACTCTTCTTAATTTAAAATTCCTTTCAGAAATTTGCTTAATATTTCATGAGATCGGTAATAAACTGTATCGTGCCCTCTCCGACGACGGTGGAGACCGTCGAGTCCCATTGAACGTTGCGGTTTTTGGAGTTTCTAGTCGAATGCATGTAAGTCTGGGCTCTATAGTCTGTGTGTATAGACATTTTTTTACGATAAAATGATTCAGAGGTGTTGTGGCTGATTTGAAATAATTCACTCTGACCCAACTCTGAAAAACTTGGTGCCTCGGTGGGACCAAGGTGTACCGGGATACACCAAACAGACATGCGACCCACTCACGTGAGATGTGCATGTTCTGTTATGCGCGTTTCACTCGTCATACCGGTGGTGGCAGCGTGAATAGCACGGTTACTTCAGGAGATAGACGTAGGTATTTTCCAAGGCTTGAGAAAACCCGGCAAGCAGAATCTATTCGGAAGACAATGTCGTCATTACTCTGCCTATTCGGTAGCATCCTCGCCCCGAGGTATTCAAAACTGTCTGCTTCTTTAGCTATCAATCCCGAGGAGTGCCTTCTCCGGGTCAGGGATGCAGCTTGAAGACACTTTAGTCTTCCCAGCTTTTATGGATTAACTGGCCGATTGAACGACTTCGTTCACCCATGATACCATAGACTGCAGATCACCGGGATTTGAGGCAAGTAAGGCAATATCATCAGCGTAGTCCAGATCAGGCAGTTGGTGTCTGGGTGCAAACTCAACACCATCGCCTTCGTGTAGGACCCTCCCGAAAATCCAGTCAATAGCACAGTTGGACAGAATGGGCGACAGGATACAATCTTGTCGTACGCGAGAGTGAATACCAAACGGTTGGGAAAGATTGTTGTAAACCAGAACTCGCGCGGTGGTGGAGCGATAATAGGCCTTCATTATGGCGATGATTTTTGGCGGCACGCCATCTAGTGCCATTATCTGCCACAGGGACTCATGGTGGGTGGAATCGAACGCGGCAGCAAAGTCAACAAATCAGACAGCCGTCGGCTGTTGGTAGCTATGGCGGATTTCAAGAATGCGCCTCAGTGTGAATATATGATCCGCACATCCAAGTCCAGCACGGAATCCGGCCTGGTTGGGCCTCGTCCTCGTCACGCACCGCCTGTAATCATCCAAAGAAGGGCAACGTTGAGGCTTATGCCTCAATAGTTCTCGAATCTCGTCTTATATTCTTTTTTGAGGACAGGTACAAGGATGCCTGAGCCCCAGTCATCCGGAGCAGTGTCATCTCTTCAGGCTTGTTCAGTCATCTCTTGGAGCCCCCTCGCCAGAGTGTTGACACAAGACTTACAGATTTCAGCGGGTATACCGTCCTTTTCGGGTACCTTGTTGTTGGCTAGCCCTTGTCTGGCATCGGCGACCTCTCCTTCAGAAGGAGGATTGCATGAAACTGTATAGGTTGAAGACGAGGCAGAATCCGCTGTGGAGGGGAGCAAGGGCGTGGTGGTTTGGATATCGAAGTTGAGATGGTTCTCGAAGTGCTCACGTCGACGCTCGACCTTGACCGAGTTGTTAGTAATAAGGCGGCAATTCACGTCGCGAACAGGCACTCAGTGCAGAGGGCTTGCTATCAACTTGGCGAATAAGTTGGTAGAGTTTTCGAGTGTCACTAACGTTTGAGGTCTGCTCCATGGAGGTGGCTAGTTCAGCCCAATATTGCTTCCGGTCACCCCTGGCCGATTTTACCGTTGTCGTCCGGAGTTAGTGGGAGAACTCATCATTATTGGACCTGGCTCGAGCCGTCTGAGCAAACAACTGCAGGGTTCTTCTGCTGATCTAGTCACTGTGGCGTCGTTGAGTATATCCATGGATTTCCACACCTGCCCCTTTGACTGACGTTTTCAATGGCGACCACTGGTTTCTGCCTTCTCCGTTGGTGCGGGTCGTAAAATAAGACCGGATTTCTCTGCTCAGGGTCTCGGCAGTGCTGGCTCGCCGGATTTGCGATACCGAGGCGTGGATGAGACTTACTTACTGGTACTTGATACGGCTGCGATCATGCCTGATCTAGCCGGCCTCGATGATGTCCTGAATTGTACCTCTCCACGCGTGACGATCCGCGGCAGCAGATCTAGACAGCTCAACCCATTCCCTTCGCCAACGACGGAGACCGAATACCGAAGGTCCAAGAACCACCTTCATGTCTTGACGGACAGTATCGAGCCAGGTTTTGAACTGACCCCCTCTTCGACGCCTCCAATGGGGCAACGGTGCCGGATCGAGGGCAGTAACACTGAGCTCCTGAGGTGGACGACGAAGAACATGCCCGAACCACCTCAGTCGTCTTTCTTGGATGGCCTGAGTTATCCTCGCGATGTTGTCGCAGCGAGCGCGGACTATCTCATTTGAGACGAAGTCGGTTAACTTCACTCGAAGGATGGTCCTCAAGCAGTGGTGGTCAAATACCTCCAGTTTTCGCTCATCCGCCACGCGCAAAGCCCAGCATTCACAACCGTAGAGAAGGACAGACCGGACAGATGCACGGTACACGCGAATCTTAGTGGCGATGGAGAGGTCATGTCGGTTCCACAGGCATTTCCGAAGGCTTGAAAAAACCCAGCGGGCAGCATCGATTCGGGAGACAATGTCGTCCTTACTCTGTCCATTAGGCAGCAGCCGCGCCCCGAGGTATTTAAAACTGTCCACTTCTTCAAGTTGACAGCCATCAATCCCCAGGGATGCCTTCTCCTGGTCAGGGATGCAGCTTGAGAATACTTTGGTCTTCCCAGCGTTTATGGACAAACCGACTGATTTACCGACCTCGTTCACTCGTGACACCATAGACTGCAGATCACCAAAACTTGAAGCAAGTAAGGCGATATCATCGGCATAGTCGAGATCAGTCAGTCGATGTCCGGGTGCAAATTCAACACCGTCACTGTCGCGTAGGGCCCTCCCGAGGGTCCAGTCAATAGCGTAGTTGAACAGTATGGGTGACAGGATACAACCCTGTCGGACGCCAGACCGAATACCGAACGGTTGGGGAAAATTGTTACGGACCAGGACTCTCGCAGTAGTGGAACGATAATAGGCCTTGATCATGGCGATGATTTTTGCCGGTACACCATCTAGCGCCATTATCCGCCACAGGGACTCACGGTGAACGGAATCGAACGCGGCGGCAAAGTCAACGAAGCAGACGGCCGTCGGTTGTTGGTAGCTATGGCGAAATTCGAGAATGCGCCTCAGTGTGAATATCTGATCTGCGCATCCACGTCCAGCACGAAATCCGGCTTGGTTGGGCCTCGTCCTTGAGTCACGCACAGCCTGGAATCGTCTGAATAGGACAATAGCGAAGATCTTCGCAGCAACGTCGATGAGACTTATGCCGCGGTAGTTCTCGCATCTCGTCTTATCTCCCTTCTTGAGGATAGGTACAAGGATGCCTAAGCCCCAGTCATCAGGAACAACCTCGTCTCTCCACGCTCGTTCAATCACCTCATGGAGCCAGGGCGCTAGAGTGTCGACACAAGACTTAAAGATTTCAGCGGGTATACCGTCCTCTCCAGGTGCCTTATTGTTGCGCAACTTTCGTATGGCATCGACGACTTCTCCTTCAGAGGGGAGGGGGGATCGCATGGCACTGCATAGGTAGGAGAGGGAAGAAACTCCGCTGAGGAGGAGAACAAGGGCGATGTAGGTTGGGTATCGAAGTTGAGATGGTGCTGAAAGTGCTCACGCCAGCGCTCGACTTTGGCCGAGTTGTCAGCAATAAAGCCGCCGTTCACATCGCGAACAGAGTCACTCAGTGTAGAGGGCTTACCGCTAACTTGGCGGATCAGACGATAGAGCTTTCGAGTGTCACCAACGTTCGAGGCCTGTTCCATGGATGTCGCTATTTCAGCCCAATATTGTTTCCGGTCATCCCTGGCCGATTTTGCCGTCATCTTCCGAAGTTGGCGGAAGTAGTCATCGTTGCGGGACCTGGCTCTAGCCGTCTGAGCAGACAACTGCAGGGTTCTTCAGCTGATCCAGTCACTGCGGCGTCGCTGGGTGTATCCAAGGATTTTCTCAGCTGCCCCCGTGGATGAGAGATGAGCTTTCAAGCGTGTACGAACGAGGACATGGTCCGGCCCATGGGCGTTACCAGTCTGGGCACCACGCATCGATATGTTGTCGTGAACCCAGCTGCGGAATCTTGAGCTGACTCGCATGTAGTCAATCTAACTGGCTGTGTAACTGTATGACCAAGTCAGCAGATGCTTGTTGTGATGCTGGATACACGTGTTGGTGACAAACAGTAAGTTCTGATCAGCAATCTCGCGCCGTTGTCACATTGATAACCAAGGTCAAAGCGACCAATAAGATGACTTTTTTGAGTCACCAGATCCAGCCCGGCAATTCCAATCCCCGGTGACAATCAGTAGATCAGACGACGGAGTCTCAACGCGTACAGCTATGAGTAAAACGCCTCTTCATCGCGCTGTTCGGCAGCTGAAGTTGGTGCGTACACAGATATAATAGAGATGTTCGTGAAATGACCCTTCCGGTCATTGACTGGTTGCCAATCAAGTAAAGCACGGTTCGCTTTTTACGAAAGGTCGGTCGCCACACCGTGTCTGCCAGAAGAGTCGCGTGGACGTTGTGGTACAGGGTGATGTGATTCGACTCCCGGGATCTTTATTTCTCCAGAACCTGAGTCAGGTAGTCAAACTCCAGACCCTCAGCAAACATCCACGCTGTACTTATTAAGGCTGTGAGCGATCAGACTTCGGGTACGGGGATCCAGGAACGTTTGCACCTTTCAGCACCAAGTATCAAAAGTCCGTTCCCGATTGAGTAGTCCAGCTTACATGCTATTCGCCCACGCCACTGGACCAGGGTTGCGGAACGCGTCGGTCTCCGCGGACGCCGTAGCATGGATCGTAATTCTGTAGCTGGACATATTTTATGAGGTTTCTTGGGAATTTTGACTACAGGCGGGTCCTCAACAGCCGCTCGGATTGCTTGTTCGAGGTTATCCCCTCTAGCGCTTTGGCTGAAAAGCCCAACCACAAGACAGCGGTGGCAAGGAAACATATTTAATGACGGTTCACGATCACCATGTCACAGTGGCGTTATCGGGCCTTGAGGCTTTTTTATGAGGTTTTCAGTGTGTCATACCTCAGCCCTCCCACACTGGTAGCACTGTCGCTGTTGGACCGCGACTGCTTATTCATCCGACCCGAGTTTGCTTAAGTGACAGCTGACCTTCACTGAAGGCCGTTCTACTATCCGCCGCCTGTGGATGCGCCGGGTGCCATGAGAACCGAGTAAGACCGTACAAGTACAGTAACGTTTGACAATAGTATTTTATTGAAGTTGACATTTAAGCGTCCTTTAAGAATTAGTGTAATTTTAGCTATGGCGGTGTGCATTCTGAGTATAGATTCCGAAATGGTTTCCCGATAATTCGTTGTATTTTTCTCGTTTTTGCATTCACTGAGATGCAGTTCACTAAGGCAAATTGGATTTTGCCTGATTTCGCTGATAGGGACGTCATGGGAATAGTAGTTATCATAAGGTCATATGTTAGCCCGGTCACTGACTAGTAAGTTTACGTTGATTTAGGAGGTGAGATCGTAGCCATACCGTTTTGTTGAACTACTGACGTAGTGTGCATTCCGAGACGGTATAATGAAAAAAGGAGAAGTCTCTTCGGAAAACCGAGTTGTACGCGTGAATTTTCAAGTTGCTGACAACAACCCGTCGTCGGACGAAATGAGCAGAGGAGAAAGTGAGATTGGCATACTAGATCGGTTGGTGCAACAGGTCAGACAGCTGCTGCGTGAGAGGAGTGGGCACCGAGTCATGGTATGTTTTGGCGCGGGGGGAGGGAAGGGAGAACCATTAGTGCTCCCTGTGCTGGAGGAGGATCGGGGGAATTGCGGATCAGCGGGAATGGGGGCGGCCGACCATTGATGCGGAATGAGGTCAGGGGGCAGTGCGCCGGCGTTGGAGGTGTTGGGAGTTTAGGTTGTTGTTCATCGTGTCGCAAGAGCGAATAGGGGGAAAGGTGAGACAGCAGAATTCTACGTGGACGAGTGGGGATTAGCAACTAGGGCGTGGTAACAAGTCAGTGAGTGTGGACGTAAACCCTCGTAATGTGTCTAGATCGACGTTGCGGTTGATTCCGGTCGTGCCAGAATGCCAAGCTTCGGGGAATCCTTGCGCCTGTCTGGTGGTAGCCATTGCAATCACTTCAGTACCCTCACAACTGAAGCGGTGGTCACACTCTGGCTTGCACAGGCACGAAGAACAGAGGTTCACTTCGACGGAGCGCCAACTTGTGCTCTTTAATGCGAGTCCCAATGACGGCCTGTTTGGCCAATATATACACAAGGGCAGTTGGCACGCGGGATGCGGTAGATGACGTGATTTCTTTGGGCGCCTGGTCCTTTACTCGGCATAAAGCTGCGCGCAAGGGGGATGTTGTATTGTGGGCGATGGAGATGTCGAAACGTTTTAATGGTCGGGTGGTTGTTTCAGAAGCTTCTTAAATGTGCGACAGTAAATAGAATTTCCGTGACGCTTTATTCCCATTATAATCGAGGTCTGGTGATTGTCTCTGGTGTCTGAGACAATTTTTTTCAAAGCCGACTGCGTAACCGACCGGCGTAACCGATATAAGTAGGCTAGTTCTTAAGTAGGTCATCGCTGCTGCAGAGATGAAAGGCCCGATGAAGAGTGCGGACACAGTTTCTTTTTTGGGCCGCAGGATAATTGCTTCCATAGTTGAGAATGATTTTGGGACTAAAGTTGTTTCAGTGGACGCTTGTTACTAGTTTGCCATAACTGAGCATTTCTATACTTACATCTAAAAACGGGAGGGTATCTCCCGCTGCTTCTAGCGTGTATATAAAGAGGACTTTTTTTCCGTGAAATTAACTTGCCCTTTTGTTCTGGATTCCGTTGATCGGCCTTGAAATATTGCAGAATACCTCATTATTTGCAGTGTTTTCAATCGATTACCCACAAAGGCATATTCTTTGTTATGTTTTTATAAAAACCTTAAAAATATTTTTTTTCGAAGGTATTGACCGAAGTAGTGAGTGTTTAGCCGCAATTTTCCGTGTAGATGACCGTTTTGGTTACATTCGAAGCATCACTCAAACGTGAGAATTCACTATCGAAGAAAATGAACGTCCAAAACAAAAGTCAATAACGAATATGCATCCGATCGATTAAAGAACTTACCCTGACATAGAATGCTTTAATCCTGTTCTGTTGGCGGTTTTCCGTATACATGCCCCTCTCTTTGTATTGCGGCCATTTTCACTGCCTTTGTTAACTTTTAGGCCGCTTTCTACGATTATGAATGCACAACAGAGTGGCCATATAAACGCTGATATTTTGCTTGACCGGCAATTATGCGGATGCAGCCCATTCTACTAGTTGTTCTAAACCAACAGGACTGCAAATTACTTTCCATTTATAGTTATCGGCCCAGCGTTTCTCACCGAAAGTTCTCTTGTGCTTAAAATCCATGACAGCATAGCATAGACGTGGGCATCTTATGAAGCTACTCATGACATAGGGGGCCTGTTCTTTAATCAACAGATATTACTCAGCTATCTGTGTGGCAATTTTGGATGCAGTTATCTGAGTCTTCATTGGGTAGTGCGATCAGCAGTTCATTTGCTGGCGTGTACCAGACGCAGCTAAGTTGAACCAGTCGGCGTCTGTTGGCACATGTAAATCGCTACACACGGGAATGTGATTTTCACAAGACAATGAAACTAACTCTTAAAACCTATAACCACACGATCTAGTGATCAAATGCTCTTTGCGTGTAAGCGTGGCAAGGAAGCTAGCAAACGTGACACTCTTAAAAACGGGTCTCTGTAGCTTTGATACGACCACGCTTACATTGATACAGTCTTCACCACCGAAAATGCATCGTGCAGATCTGCCCACTTGAAAACAGTGAAAAGCTGGCAATGTTAATTATCGGGAATAAATACCTGGAAACTGACACGTTACCGAGCTGGTAACGAATGTCAGTATAAATTTGAAGACATGAGGTTTGGTGAATACGGAATGAGTTTCGACAAAAGAAATCCAAGTGAGGGGTGTGAAGTAGTTGCCTTATAGCCTGGCGCGGCGATGTATTTTCGTTTATGGAAGCGGTAGGCCGGACGACGAACAGGACAGCGCATGCGGCTGGCACGGTTGTGACAGTCTCTCCGTTGACTGCAGATGGACGCAGCTGGAAAGGTGTGTTGCCTTCTAACTTGACCAGAACTCACATTTTGCGGTCGGCTTCGGTAGCGTTCGTTCATTTAACGGCTATGGTCGTCGATTTTCATCTCCGCTGGTCTCGATGTACATGTCGTCTGAGGTCGTCGAATAAACCCTATTTGGTCTGTGTTTTTAGAAATTTTAACGTGTGTCGGTTCTGCTTTGAAACTTCAGGTCCAATACATCGAGACGAGTGCTAAGAATCCTCCGGTTAATGTCGACCTGACATTTCACAACATTGTGCGAATTATTCGGTAAGTCCGATTCAATTTTCCTTACGAACCTTGCACTCACTCCATCATACCTCTCGCCGCCTTCCGTCCTCAGTTGTTCTTGTGTAACTGGTGTGCTGATGCTGTCTACTTTTTAAAAATCGAAATGCCTTTCAAGGCCTTATCGTGGAAACAGGCTTCCTCGGAATGCTGCACACCCGCCAGCTTAGTGCCTATCGAACCCCTTAGTTGTCAGTCAGTTGATAAGCTGCGTTCAGAGTTCTTATCGTCATCATCGAATAGAAACTGGAGATAAGAGTGAATTTACTAAAAGGATTGGTATGACACCACAGTATATCTCTCTAATGATTTACAATTCGGTCATACGCACGTAATAAATGCTCGCAGCAGTTGTCTGTCAAACGTAGTGCTACAATGGTCACCGTGTTTTGTGAAGCGCAGTGGATTTTCAAAAGATGGTTTCATAGTGTGGTTACTGGTTGATTTTATGCCTTGTATGCATAGGCCTACAGGTCGTATTTATAAAATTGTATTCGCGTTCCTCTGAATGTACACTGGATTGGGGAGTATTGGCAAAGACAGGGGAGAACGGAATGACCATTTCAGGCATGTTAGCTGTCGTCAGCCAGTCATACCCAACCCCAGGTTTGCAGAACCTGACGTCACCTTCTTCGGTTACCGAGGGTTATTAGGTTCAGCGCTCCACCACTTGAACCACGAGCCCGTTGTCCTGAGAGAGCTGGTTATGTCACTGACGAGGTGGAAAGAGGGCATCCAAGGGCATCACATGAAATCCTCGAAATGTTCGAAAAAACCAGTTAGGGAAAACCGTCACAAAAGAGCACACTGGAATCATCAGTGTATCAAATCTCGAGGTCAACGCTGGGGAAAAAATCTTGTTCCGTCTAGTCGCTGCCCAACTTATGCAATGGGAACTGGTCAACATGAAAGACCAAGTCTTTCATACTGATTGATCGACATCGCACTTGTGATAACCTCGGTCGACACATGTGTCATCTGTGGTCTGATAAAAAGCCATCAGAGTCCATCAAATGAAAACACCTCTAAAGTTTATATTCGACTCAGGATAACGGAGTTAAAACTTTGTTGGCAATTCCTTTTCGCGGAAACAACGTTCGCAGGAACCTTGTAACCTGAGATTGCTATTCACGACACTGGTATTTTTTGCAAGTTGAAACGTCACGTCACTGTGACCATCTTCATTGAGTATACCTGGACAAGCGCTCTCCACACTTGACAGGTCTGATGTGCCAATCTTTACACTCACCTTGTTTTACATCCCAGGTTTTTGTAAGTATGTGATCGCATGAGGTATGTTTAGGGTAAAAGCATTTATAATTCATCCGAGATCAGAGAACACCTTCCGGTGAAAGTGCAAGAAATAAATACTGTTTTCCCGGAACGGATTTGAACAAGGCAAAGGCGACGAAACATGCAGGATTTAATGACGTCATAGAATTTCGTAACCTCTTATTCGACTGTACACGGTCATTGCGTATTTATAAGACAAGGTAAACTGTTGAATCGATCAAGAGGGATGAAACGTGGTAGACAGAATAAAACATGGACTGTTGATCTGATATGCGGTTGCGAACGACGAGAGAGAAGGAGGGAAAGTCATCTACGCAGGCGAGTTCTGATCACAGTGAAAACCTGTATGTAAGTTTGTGGCTTTGCAAACATAATTTGCTTGTGCATATAAATCGATAACCGAGCCAGTGAGTTATTTTTTTTTGAAATTCACCGACTTTATTAAAATACACCAATGAGCGGTCTTTTACCCCTGTCAAACCTCCAGCTTCTGGGCGAGTGTCATCCAACTTTTGCCACTCATGCGCCTTCTGTTGTCTTTGCTATTCTCCAAGCTAGTTTCTTTTTCGCAGTTTTATATTCCATAGAAATTTTGCAGTCGTCATTAGAGGTGATTATAAACCACATTTAAAATCCACAAAAAGGACTCGTGGCTGCCCGTAAATGGCTCGGATCGACTTATAGGAAGAAAGTTGCCATCTTGCACACCGCCTGCTGGGCATAAAGAGATGTAGTTGTATTGGGGACGTCATTACCTCCGTATCACCACTCTTTGTAACTTCTCTATTCCACTGACCTCATCAATCCCCCTTGTTTTGCGTCTTGGAAATGCTTGTAGTTCATTTTATCCGTTAGCTTATACCTGACTTTTGTCCCCAGAAAACACCAATCCAATGCTCCTCCCGTCTCCCGCAAACAGCAACCCAAGAAGATGAAATGCAACGTCCTCTAGAAACTCGTACGTGACTGCTCTCGTCTCACCTTACCGAATTTCACCTCAAGGAACCGTCCACTCTGTCCGCTTACCCGTGCCTCTTGTGGGTGTATGCGTCGATCTAAGACAAACCCAGTGATCGTGCACGCACACGCATGCTGGTGTCGCCTTCCCCGGTCACTGCACAGTGTGTACCG
>CACRXP010001817.1:12100-28117 GCA_902702965.1 Spirometra erinaceieuropaei
GTTAAAGAAGAATTTGTGTCCTAGATAATGCGCGCGCAATCGTTGCATACATGGGGCTACCGGTTACTTGACAAATATTTTAACGGTTTCGCATGGAAAAATAATATTTTAACTGCTCACCGGAGGAGTTTGATTATTATTTCCTAGTCTGGTCCTCCCAGAGGTTTTTGCATGCTATGCTAACGGCGTCATACTTTAGAGAACGTGACTGCAGAGAATCGAATCCTCTAAAAAACGTATCCCTGGGTTAGCGGACTAGAAAAAAACTAAGACAGTAATTTCAATGAGGTGGGTTTACCTCATCATGACGAAGTCATGAAGGTTGTCTGTATAAACGTCCGGTTAGTGTATCTCTAATGTCCGTCTAACATTTCTGTATGTTTTCGTTCGATTCACTTCGAGTTCATGAGACGCTACGACGTACGTCGCGGAAAGGACAGCTGTAGTTGCAGATCAGTTTGCGCTTAAACTTACCGGGAGAAGACCCCATTTCAATCACCAGTTTTTGATCTAATTTGGCTTAAAGACGCGTAGCACACCCTGCCTGAAGTTCATATTTCCTTAACCGCATCAGTTACATAATAAAAATGTCCCTATGCCGGCCTTTAGGACTGTTTCGCACGATTCTGAGAAGTTCGTTGGGGTACCAATGTTTCTTTAATTACTCACAGATGGCTAACTTTTCCGTTCGCTGTTATACATGGAAAGTCCTCTCTTCTTGGTGTTTAAAGGATTGTCCAGATGAAAGTTTGCATATTTTTCAATAATGTCCCGTTTAGGGTAAGGTGATACCATACCAACAGCACATGTACTAGCCAAAAGCCCATACACGCGTGTTTCACCGATATTCTGGCGTTGCATGGCGCAGAGGCGAGTGGTTCGGCTCGTCAGTGGGTCCCCCAGCACTCCCCTTCTGCTTTCTGATAGATACTCCAATTTAGAAAATGTCGCTTTTTGATTTCCTCAGAAAAGGTCTACAAAGTTGGTGTATATCAGTTTATTCAAGGTCTATAGGCTCAGACCGAGAAATTTATGTATGAATATTTGGGCCAAAGTCCATCAGCCACAGCGGGTAACCGCTTAATATTCATTAACTGCCGACAGGCAGCTCGTAGCGTATTCTACAGTAAGGTGAACCATACTAATGCTGGGGGACCCACTGACGAGCCGAATCCCTCGCAGCTGTGTCATGCAGCGGCAGAATATCGGCGAAACACGAGTGTATGGGCTTTTGGCTAGTACCTGTGCTGTTAGT
The DNA here is from genome assembly GCA_902702965.1 of Spirometra erinaceieuropaei. Taxonomy (NCBI): domain Eukaryota; kingdom Metazoa; phylum Platyhelminthes; class Cestoda; order Diphyllobothriidea; family Diphyllobothriidae; genus Spirometra; species Spirometra erinaceieuropaei. The sequence goes on from CACRXP010001817.1 coordinate 13,356, forward strand.
AGGGAATCACCTTACCCTAAAGTATACTACTAGCTGCCTGTCGGCAGTTAATGAATATTGCGCGGTTACCCGCTGTGGCTGATGGACTTTGGCCCAAATATTCCTACATAAAATTCTCGGTCTGAGCCTATAGACCTTGAATAAACTGATCTACTCCAAGTTTCTTATATAATTTCTGAGGAAATTAAAAAGCGACAATTTTCGGTTTCTCATTCCCTGTTATGGAAAGATGTCTACAGCGGACAGCCATATAAAAACGCATTTCCTCAATGTCAGTTTTTCGTGAATGTATAGACGCTCTCTCTATCAACTTTATATGGAATAAAATGCCCTTCCCTAACGCCTTTTAGGCATAACAGAATTTTATTTTAGGTTGAACCTTCAGAATTTAGAGGTGGCGTGTGATAAACCAGTTAAGTGGCTCTGTGTGTCCCGAAGGCGAGTCACTGGGTAGATGCGCTGGACCAACACGGGGCCACATTGGATTCTTGCAGGAGTTATTGGGAATGCACACCCGCAGAAAATGCCAACCCTCAGGTGCGGCTCACTTCGCGCCATTTGAGATCCCCGCTGCCTCCCCCCCTCTTTTGTTGTTCTTGGTGAAAATCCTGGACAAGTGTTTGTTGTGAACCGGGGGGGTGTGGAGTGATACGTCTAGGTCCGGGTCCGATCGCTCCAGCCACCTGAGCCCCCTACCGCCTCTGATCTTCTTGTCTATGTCTTGAGGTGAGAAGGAGAGAGTGCGGTAGATGCTGCGCAAACCCATTCTCACTATGAACTAATTCACACGCAGGTCAGCGTCCCTGTGGAGCACTTGGTGGACATCATCGGACACGACAGTCGAACTGTCGAGTGACTCCCATATCGGTCTACGCTGCAGATGCGCTTAATTATGGCACACGTTAGTCCGGCTAAGCTAAATCCGCGTGTTTCCCTAAGTTTTGTTGTAAATACATGTAGGGGCAGGCCTCAGGTGCGGTTGTCCGTCACGTCAGTCGTTGTGGCAAGCCCCATTTCCAGCTGGTTGACAGGCTCGGACAGTCGATTAGTGAGCGGGCGATGCCGATATTCGAAAATACCGCCAAACAGCACATCAGTCTAATCCCGACTGTACGAAATCTGGCCTGCGTACATCCGTCGCGGTGCACCTAGAACAGAGGCTTGGAGAACTGCCAACTGACTGGAAACCGCGGTCTTTCTCATGGCTGGGACAGGCTGGAGTCACAGAAAGAGAGGGGAATTTGTTTTATTTTGAAATCATAAATTCAAAATTTTCAACACAAAACTTGCTCCTTTTACTATGGACAGTAAATAAGTTAATAGATTATACCTGAGTCAAAAAGTTTAACACGAAGGGAACGATCATTATGAGGACTGTCCAAGTATTAGCTTCTGTATTTCGATCTCTTTGCACGTAAGATAGCGCGCCAGGAATGGCAATACAGAAGCACGAAAAGCCGATGTACGACAAGACATAAGTCGGAAGCTGCGGCGCATCGGGCGGGAAGACTTCGCAGAAATAAGATCAGAATGCGAGGTATGGGCAACGGCATCTATAATCCGACCAGCAAATTGCTTGACCGTATTGAAATGTAGGATAGTGTCGACTAAAAAAAGATTAAAAAAACACTAGCAGCAGAAGAGAGCATTCGGAGGACTCGTTTTAAAATTAAAAGATCTTTTTTGAGCAAAGCAGGAAAAATGACAGGAGCGCAGTATAGGATAAGAGAAAGAATGCAGGCATCGATGAATAGCCAGACTAATAGGAACTTAAACAACGTATGTAATAAAGAGGTTTACGAACTTTAGTAAAGTGGGACTCAATATGGAGGGAAAATGAAAGATTTGATGACAAATTAACGCCAAGGTACCCTAAAGAGAATATCTCGTTAGGAAAGATGTCAGAGGATTGAGGACTAAGAGAGCGTCGCAATCGGAAAATACACTGAATTGAATTTTGGTTGTTCATTAGGAGACCACTTTCCTCCGACCATATTAGGACATGGTTTAGGCCATCCTTTAGAGACTGGAGGTGTGTCTGACTTTCGAGAAGATGCACAACAACCACATTTGTCAGCAGACTTAACCAAAAGACAGTTGCTAGGGGAGTTTAGATCGTCGGTGTGGAGAGAGAAAAGGTGAGGGGATAGAATGGAACCTTAAAGAACACCGCAGTCATTGGGAAGGATCACAGATTTCCGCTTTCCAGATTGGACATATTGAGTGCCGGAAGTAAAATAATTGCTAAGCCGGGAGACCGCCCAGCCTGGAGAACCGCACGCGGATATTTTGGTAAGTAGAAGAGGGCGCGGGACCGTACTGAAAGCTACTCAGTGCCAACTTTATGGTTTTCTTACGCCTCTGAGGCCCAAGCCGTGCTTACTGTACCGAGGCACAAGCAGTGGCGACCAGGTTGCGTGTAGCACGCGTAGGTGGCCGTTTGGACTCGTCTCTTACTTCACCCGCGCTCATCTCTGGTCATCTTGACAATGTCTCGCCATGCAAGTAAAACAGGCGAGAGGAGGGAGAGTGCAGTACATTCTGTGCAAGTCTGCCTTAATAACTCACGCGCAAGTTATCGGTGCTGCGCTCGGTCTTTGGGGCGCGCGGTAGGCGTTGTCAATTACAGCGACTGAACTGCCTGGCGGTTTTTCTGATGAAGACGTTTACTCCAACAAACGAAAATTTGGTGGTCTCGTATGCGATCTTTTTTGTTCAAGCAACGCCTCTAAAATTAAATGCTGATGGATTCAGACAGAGACTAAGGACGTCTCTTATCTGCCACTCAGGAGACGTTTTTACTTCTAAATAGTGCTGTCATTTCCAATTCTTTAGTAATGTTTTAAACGTTTTCAGTTGGTTCATTGAATCTAAACGTAGTTTTTTTACACTTTTATTTCATTTTCGGTATGAAAATGGTGCATTTCAAAATCTTATTACCGGCTTACGAAGATAGCCTGACTTTCGTTGTTTCGGCGGCGGTGCTAAAAGTGTTTTTGCCGTGTTCTACTTTGCCAACATTTGCTTTGCCAATGCTTTAACGTTTTTCCTATTTTTTTACCTTGGTAGATGGAGTCCCCATATCGTTCACATCTCCAACAGACGCTGTTTTGTCTTCCACTTAATGCGCCTCCACTTTTCTGGACATATTTTTAGCTCTGTGGAGTGCTACTCGGCCCTACAGCCTACGCGGGAGCGGAAGAATTTTAAACGTTTGTATCCTGCCTTCACTGCGCCATTGTCAGCCTCACCTTTGGGATGCTAAACTCAGGCTCAGTTGCGTGATACTTAAAGCAGACCTCGTTTGCAGAAACGACCTTTTTCGTCCGCAGACACGTTTTAGGCGGAGAATCTTCGCTCACTTCTCGCAGGGGCAGCTTTCCTTGAAAGCTGATCATCCCTCTTGCCTGTGTAGCTTTTTATTCGGTCGAAATGCATACCCCAAACAAAGGTGAAAACTGGGAAATGAGACCGGGTGTACGTCAGTCAGTCTACCTAAGCTGACCTCTCATTGGACATGGTTGGCCGTTTTGAAATTCAACGAAGTGGCACGACGATTGATTCAAAAGACCGATTGGCAAATATACCTGCCATCCGTTTTAAACTTGGTTCCATCCTACCCGAACTTTGGGAGGGTGAGTATCTGCTACATATTCGATCGTCTGCTCCTGAACTGTGACCACACCACAAAAGTGTGTTAGTATGGCGAGCTTTAGTAAACCCAACTCTCTACCACGATCGGGAATTTTCGCCACTGATTTTGATTTTACTGCGAAAAAACCTTGGCGACCTCGGTGGGATTCGAACCCACAACAGCAGGCGGACGGTTTGAGTACAGCCTACGCTCTGGCCCCACCGGAAGCCGTGAGGTTAATCACGTGGGGAGAGCGCGGACGAGCAACACTCCCGGTGACAGCGGGCCAAATGGCCGAGTAATCTTCACGTCAACATCCAATACGGATGATGAAATTGCAGCAATTAACGACTCGGACGCGGACTGACGAGCCATCATCGCCTCAACTACGAGCCCCGGCGATGATCGCGAGAGCTGTTAGTTATAGTACGCATGTTGGCCCCCCGGCAGCTACGTAGTATAAATGCTGCAGCCTTTGTGCCTTCAACACCTTTATCTGTCACCGTGTCTGATGATGGGTTCAAGTGGGAATCCGAAATGTCGAGCCAATAAACTTTCTGTTCCAATGATCGCTTCTTCTTCTTCTTCTCCTGAATAAAGTTGTACTGTAAAAGGCATCTCCGAACGATGAAACGTGCTTTCTATATTAGTAGCAAGTGTTTCCAAGTTTGTCTTATACTGGGGTCTGTAACGGCTATCAACCTCAAGATAGAATGCTACCGCATATTACTTACATTGATATCATACCCTGGATTGATCGAAATGTGGTCAATTCCTCTATCTCACGCAAGGCATGGCGTGATTATTTTGGGCGCATATTGCGGATTGTTGAAGACCTCAAAAGAACTGAAAATTTTGTCTGTCACTTTATCGTTCGTTGTGGCGTTCCCTGAATTGTGCCGCACAAACACGAACATTTGTCCACATCAAGGTGTGATGAATTCCGCTATTGTATAGTTAGGGTCCGTTAATGCACTACACTTCAGCCAACGTAAGCGTATGCAGAGTCCTCACATACAGTGTGTGACTGATCTCAAGAAATGTTAGCCGAAATTCTGAAATACGTTTTCAACTAGGAAGGATTAATAAGATGGCGTTGTAATATTAATTATCATGTAGCATAATCCCATAGTATTTCAGATTCGCCACGATGTAGGCTTTTGAATGCACTTCTTTTTGACTTCCGGCAGAAATCGTACTTGGTAAAAATGACTACTTAATTAGAATGCATTTGTCATATTGATTTTCGATGCCTTTCTAGATTTTAATATATTTTGTAGAAAAAATGCACAAAAATACGCTTTTTCGCATCTTTGGTAGAAAACCACACTGCCTTTATATTTTATACTTTAAGAGAGGTTATCATTTGGTTTTAAAAAAGTTCCTAATTATGAGGTTTTAAAGACCGTGCGATCTCCATCAATGCAGCATCGCACGTGTCCATTTACCAATGCTCCTCATGAAATGTTAAACATAGCCCTATCCGTTGCAGATTTTTATGAACTCTTTATAGTATCTTCTTAAAGGCGTAGAGAAATATACGATTTTCCTTATGCGGAACGCATGCAGCTTGTGGAATGCAATCGCTAAACGCTAATGCAACGGCTGGTCAGGCTCAAAATTATTAGGGAACGGTAAAACTTTTTTCAAAATTCAAATATATGCTTTTCCATGTATAAAATGCAAAGACAGTGTGTTTTTCTACCAAAGAAGCGAAAAAGCGTATTTTTGTGCATGTTTTCTACAAAATATATTAAAATCTAGAAAGGCATCGAAAATCAATATGACAAATGCATGCTAATTAAGTAGTCATTTTTTACCAAGTACGATTTCTGCCGGAAGTCAGAAAGAAGTTTATTCAAAAGCCGACATCGTGGCGAATCTGAAATACTATAGGATTATGCTACATGATAATTAATATTACAACGCCACCTTATTAATCCTTCCTAGTTGAAAACGTATTTCAGAATTTTGGCTAACATTTCTTGAGATCAGTCACACACTGTATACTCTGAAAAAAACGTTGACCAAGTAATCGGGTATCAGAAGAGTCATTGAGACAAAGAGGGCAGACGTAAGCCCGACGTAAGCCAACCACTTCCGATTTCAGCGAAAAACACCATAAGTTTGATCATTTGCCTGGTCAGGTTAAGCAACTTTGTCTCCCAGTCGATGAAACTCCGTCTGTCTTGAAGACATTGCCTGTGGTCCACGAGTCAGACACCTTCCACGACAGACGGGCAAGTAGAAGGGGCGTTGGCCGGGCAGGTCGCGAGATATGCACATGCTGCTGGCTCTGGGGACATAGTCTAAAGTCCTTACAGGCAGTCTCATAGCAAGGAAAGAGTACCGACGAAGACAAGGGAGACCATTACGCATGTCCACGCTCTATCGCTGAGTTGCGAACCTTATGTTCTGTCAGGTACGAGGGGGGGGAGAGATTCCCTATTGTAAACAGGGGAGGTTAATCGATCGGATTACTGGACATGCCCCTCCGCTGCGCCTTGAGTAAAGGAACCGGTGACAGGATATGGCAAGTTAAGAACAGCTGATTAATCGGAAACGCACACCCTGGGACCCCGTTTATTTGAAAGGAATCTTCTATACAGTCACTCCGCGCCGTCTTTTCTTTGTACACGGTTGTCAGTAACATTTTATTTCGATTCGAACGCCATTCAGGAGTAATTTGCGCAAGACAGATGCAGATCGAGTAGCCATGTGGAGAATGGACAATGAGTTTGATGATCAAGAGTCTGGCAACCAGTTCAGGGCATGTCGAAGCATCCGAATTTTGGGTAATAATTTGACTTGATGCGGGGCAGGCTTTATATCGGGCACAATCCTTTTATCAGCAGTAAATGATATAATTTCAAGTGGTTGTTGATATTTCTCCATAGTCAAACACTTTCCTATATTAGTAACTGTCCTAGAGCATATGTGCGCATTTGCGCGTGTCCCTCTGGTAGAGGGCAGTGGCGCATACGAGAAAGATTTAAAAAAAAACAACAACTTAAGCTTGGTCCAAACTCGGATTTCTGTTCAGTGCAGATCAGCAGAAACAAGGCGTTAACAAATATTATTCTCAAAAGAACGGGGTTCTTTTCTTTTAAAGACTCCAATCCTATTATTAATTAATTATGCGCGCTTAAAGTGATAGTATTACTGACAGGCAAATTTTTGCCTTAAAAAATCGTTATTTCTAGTCATATGCAAATATTCAATGAGCAACCACGTAAAGGCCATTGAAACAGGCCACACACGGCGGCTGCGCATTGGCGCAAACGTCAAGCAATTATCGATTTTGAAGTCTACTTAAGGAATTTACCGGCTTTTGACATAATCGCTTCCCTTTTGTGTCTGATGACGACCTGGGGCACTGGCATTGAAAGTTTACGTGATTTATCACGTTCTTTTTTCTGCGATAGCTATTCGGCTTAAGGCTACTGATTATCCATAGCGAGCGTCGAAGAACCCTCCATTTGGATCATATTTTCAAAATCAATCCTATTTTGAGAGATTCTATAGGCGTAAATTGAAGATTATCCTTTTGGCCATTGGTCGGCAACACCGAAAAGGGCACCTTATCCACCAACTTATGTGAACTCCAACGTAGTTAGAAAGCACACAGTGATTCTATGGAGGGGGACTTCTCTTCATACTCAGAAAATAATATCCATGTGACCGAATCTGGTAATTAGGTCTAGGTTTCTTTGTCACTGGCCAACCACTTAATATGTAACCCTATAAAATACTTACAGTAGGTGGGCCAAATCATGAAATGGCGACGGAAATTCCGAAATGCGTTTTCGTTTCGAAAAGATTAATTAAGTAGTGTTGTAAAACTAATCATCACGCAGCATAAATATATAATGATTCAGTTACCTCACGATACCGGCTTTCGTACAAACTCGTTTCCGGCTGTAAGCAAAAACTATACTTTGAAAGAAAGCGTTTATTTAAGTAGCAAGACTTTTTCTCAATGATTTTCGATGTTCTTAAACATTCAATTATATTTGGGATATTCACCCCGTTCATGGAAAACATGCATAAAAATAGCCAGTATTTTGTCCATTCGGTAGAAAATTACGTAGTCCTCCAATTTTATACTCGAAGAAAGAGTACAAGTCGATTTTAAAAAGGTATGTAATTGTGAGATTTTTTAATACCGTAAAATGGCTATTCACAAAACTTCATGTCTTTGCATTTATCGATGTGGCTTGTAAAATTTGCAGCATGGCTCAAATCTACTACTAAAATTTATGAACCCCATGTAGTCTCCTCTTAATGCTGTAGATAAATGTATGGTTTTCCGTACACGGAGAATATACGGCTTGTAGTGTTGAGACCCCGAATGCAAGAGTAACGGCAGGTCGGGTGCAAAATTATTCAGGAATTGGAAGTGTTTGAAAACCACATTATACCCTTCCGTTGAGAATAAAATTGGAAGGAGACGTGATTTTCTACCGAATGGACAACATAATGGCTATTTTTATGCATGTTTTCCATGAACGGGGTGAATATCCCAAATATAATTGAATGTTTAAGAACATCGAAAATCATTGAGAAAAATTCTTGCTACTTAAGTAAACACTTTCTTTCAAAGTATAGTTTTTGCTTACAGCCGGAAACGAGTTTGTACGAAAGCCGGTATCGTGAGGTAACTGAATCATTATATATTTATGCTGCGTGATGATTAGTTTTACAACACTACTTAATTAATCTTTTCGAAACGAAAACGCATTTCGGAATTTCGGTCGAAATTTCACGAGTTAGTCCACTTACTGTATTTATTACTATGGTCAGTACTAAAGGTCTGTAAGCGTCTCCTATGTTAGGATCAACAAACCATGAACTTTGCAGCCTGGTATGCGCTAGCAGCTCACCGACGCCTGCTTCCCTGCCGGCAGATGCGCATGTGCAGCTGCTGCCTATGGAGGTCGTTAGCATGGCTGCCCAGTCATCCTCTTCCTTCTGACCCGTCGTGGTGTTGTTGTTGGTTAGAGTTCAGATCAATTTTTGTGTGGACCAGGGGGTATAGTGGTACGCCTGGGTGAGGGCTCGGACGCACCATTCATCTTCACCTTCCCTGCCTCCGGTCTTCTTGACTCTGCTTTGACACCGGGCTCAGGTGGAGGGAGGAGGGAGTGCGGTGGATGCTGTGCAAGTCCAAACTTTCTATAAACTAATTCGCACGCAAGTCGCCATGCCTGCTTCACATTGCTGTAGAGCACACGGCGGATTTCGTCGAATGAGACGTTCGAAATGTCACTCTAGTCAGTGGCATTTCATGCACTGAAGCAAGGAAAGCTGTCGTATCCAAGCTTCACCTTGCACCGCCAGGCCGTTGATTGGTCGTCGTACTGCAGGCCATACCAGTTCTTACAGAAGATTTACCCCATAGATTATCCAAAAGTGCTTCTTTAGACTCTGTCGTGTCGGTGCTGTTCTGTTTTCTTATGTGCTGCCATGAGCATGGACTATTTTTGCACAGGAATTTTTGGCGTTTTCAGCATTCACGTTTTTGTCAAAAAAAATTATTTCTAAACAACACAGTATAGCTCTCAGTGTTATTTTCGCGTTTGCATTTGCAACGAACGATCTCATAAAATGATGGCCGCAATTATGAGATGCCTCCTCGACCACGGAGAATTGCTTAGGTGGGGTTGTAATATTGCTTATTGTGCAGCATAATTCTATAATATTTCGGACCCGGCCGATTTTGGCTTTTGAAGGCACTTCTTTTCGATGTCCTGTAGATATTGCATTTTATAAAAAAATGTCAATTTATCTAACAAGCACTTTTCACATTGATTTTCGATAGTCTTATAAATTCAAATATGTTTTACAGAAAGCATAAACAAAAGCATGCTTTCCTTTACTCATCGGTCAGAAAATCACGTTGTCTTTACACTTTATACCCCAGAAAAGGGTAAATTTAGGTTTTTTAGAAGTGTCCCAACCCCTGAATGATTCTGAGCCTGATCAGCCATTGCATTAGCGTTTAGTGAATTCACTTTACAAGATGCTTGCTTTTCGCATTAGGAAAATCATGTATTCCTTTATGTCTTTAAGAAGAAATCATACAGAGTTCATAAAATTTTGCAATATATTCGGCATATGTTGCATACTTTGCGAGAAATATTTATAAAAATACTGGTAGGATGCTGTTTGATTAGACATTGCACGATCTTAAGAATCACATAATTGGAAACTTTTTGAAATCGAAGGCTATCCTTTCCTCGAGTAAAAAAATGCACCGACAGGGTGATTTTCTACCCACCGAGTAGAGGGAATCATATTTTTGCTCATGCCTTCTGCAAAACATATTTGAATTCATAATACTATCGAAAATAAATGTGAAAAATGCTTGTTACATAAGTTGGCATTTTTTACCAAATTCAGTAACCGCAGGAGGTCGAAAAGAAGTATATTCAAAAACCAAAATTCGGCCAAGTCCGAACTATTATAGGATTATGCCGCACGATAAGTAATATTACAACCCCACCTAAACACTCCTCCCTGATCGAAGAGGCACTTCAGAATTTCGGCCAACATTTCAGGAGATCGTTCACTCACTATAATTACATGTTACCTGTACTATTTTTTGTTTCAAACTATTCAGTTAAATCGATCCCCAACTTGCTAGTTTTTTGTGATTTTTATTAGTTGCCATGTTCGTATATGCATATGTACATGCAGAATGGCAATACCGATAGGGACCAGGGAGGCAGGAATGACCATTTCTGACTTATTTGTCGTCTTCAGCCAATCACACAAAACCCCGTGATATGCAACACCTGGGGCTCGATCCCGCGACCCGTTGGCTAGAATTTCAACGTCCTAAATACCGGACCGCGGACCCGTTCACAACGCGATTAGTGAGTGCCTCTCAATCACAAATAATATACCCGGTCGCAGATGACAGAATGATGAGCCCGTGGCTCACTGGTTGGGACGTTGAACTTCTAACCAGCAGGCCACGAGTTTGAGCCTCGAGGGTTGCACACCCCCCGGGTAGAATAGGGCTGGCTGAGGATGCCTAAGAAGCCGGAATGGCCATCCCAGGTCGTGTCTGAAGTTTCCCACTGAAGAACAGCTCGCCAAATTATCGGTATTTCATTTGTCGATGGTGACATCCTTTTCCACCCGAACGCAATTTAACATTTAGTGGAGGTGAAATTGCCAGTTCAGAAACGCCAGCATAGTAAGTGTTCTTATAATTGCGTGACAGTCATCTTTTGACCATTCATATGCCTTAATAGTAGGCTGAACCATTTTGTGATAAAAATTTGCCTACACTGAAGACCTCCACTTTTCATGCTCACATGATCTAATCAAGGTCTTTGAAGTTTGAACAAAAGACGGCTGACATAATGCTAATCTTCGGACTTTCACCGCTTGAACATATGATTGCAGTTTCTAACGGGAAAATCTCAAATTTCCACCAAATAAAACGGTCATGCCATTGTTTCTGCTCCGCTTTTGTCATGTCTGTCTGTCCATCGCAAATCGTACAAGATTATTTGCCGACTAGTTCGCCTCCAATGGATCTTTCCTAACTTATGCCCCCTCAAATGAAAAATTTTGTCTCAATTCAACGCCGACCTATAAAAAACATTCCTGGTTAAATTAACTTTCTGTGTGTTTTAATTGCTAAATTATGCTATTTACCCGACGTAGACATTTCTATGCTGCGCAGATGCAACTGAATGCTTTCCTTCACTCATTCCTGATGGGAAATTTCTCCATCTGCGGCGTACTGAGGTCCATGAGAGAACTGTTACCTTCAGTTGTCCCCATTAGCCACATCTGTCGGATGACGGTGGGCGGATATTTTTAGCCGGAGAATTTGTCTAGTCCAAATTAAATGGGAATAACGAGAGCCTCGTGCACCTCTTGCCTGGTTTGATGCGGCCGTCGTGTACTTCTAGAAGGACGGCATCGCAAATAGTTTGTCCCGGATGATAAGTTGATCTAGGTGTCCCCGGCATGCCGTAAGCATTCGAATAGACACCAGGCATTTTCGTGTGCTTTTGGGCTACCGCACACATGGCCGCCGAGGGTGGAATCGGCGATCATCGCTGCTGTCGAACCTGCAGGAAGGCCGTTTGCGCCCAGAAAAGTGCGTCCTCCACCCTTCTGCCGTGCCGACAAACAGGAAACCGGCACTTCATGGACCAGCTGGGAGAAATTCTCAGCGTCAAAAACAATGAGTCTTGATTATACTTGTCCGAGTAGAGTTCATGGCCAGGCTTCGTAAACTCCCTCTTACCTAGGCAGGTAGATGTTAATTTGTAAAAAGGCGGCATACTCCGAATCGTATATTCTTCTTCTTGGGTTTGGAGGAAAGCAAAATCACTTACAGGTAGTTGAAAACGGCCAGTGAGCGATCTCGCAAAATGCTTGCCAAAATTTTAACGTGCGTTTCCGATTAGGAAGAATCATGACAACGGTATGGTTTACGCCCGGGGTCACCTACATCGGGAGGCAATTGTGTTGAAGAAAAGAGCCGAACATCCAAGAATTTTGTGCTATCACAAATTCGGATCTTCCGTACTGTCACTAATCAAAAGGGTACACTATTTTTGCTATTTAATGATAATAATAGATGAATTTGATGTCCATTTAGAGGCATTGTCAAAAGGGTATTGCATTATCGCATTTCTACCCCGATGAATACCTTAAAGCTTTTTCATATTTACCCAACTGTGAAAAACTCGGCGCCTCGGTGGGATTCGAACCCACGCAGTAAGGAGAAGGCTTTAGCACAGCCAACGCTCTAACCACTTGAGCTACGAGGTCCCGCCGGACGACACTAGTTTAATCACATTTGGTTCAAGTTTACCCGCCCAACCTACTGCAACGTCTGGAATCCACCAAATCAGATACAGTAAGTTGGCTGCCCAAGCAGGATTTCCTAAGTAATTCACCTAGAATCCACCAGATGACTACTAGGCTTACCTAACGCAGCAGCTACCGAGAGGTCCTTTCATTCCTTTTATTGACACTCACAAATAAATATCACCAGTCATTTGCTTTTAGTAAAATCGCTCTCCGAAGTAAGTGACCCCCTACGTAAACCTTACCCTTACCACAATTTATTTATGTGGGGTCGTAATACTAACTATCCTGCAAATCATTTCCTAATGTTTCACACATGCCAGGGTGTTGGCTTTTGAATGCCCTTCCTTTCGGCCGTCTGCGAGTATCGCATTTGAGGAAAACTGGCCGTTAAGTTAGTATGAATTTTTTCCTACCGATTTTCGATGCTCGCATAAAGTCGGATTTAATTTACGAAAAACATTCATAAAAACATCCCTTATTGTACTCATTTGCTAGCGGGCAACTTTTTTAAATTTTATTCTCTATTAAGGGATACATTTCGCTTTTGAAAAGGATTTTTTTCAATTCCCGGATAACTTTGAATCCGACTTGCCATCGAATTTGCTCTTAGGATTTTTAGTTGAAATGCTGTTTACTTTCCGTTTAAGGCAAATCGTACATTCCTCTAGTCCATTTAGAAGATACTTTGTATGGTTCAATGAATTATGCGATAGACGTAGGCAGATACGAAGCTTTTTAATTGGACATCGCACTGTCTAAAAAATCACGCAAATAGAAACTTTTTAAAGTCGAGATATACTCTTATTCCGAGCATTGGGTTTAAGACAGACGTGATTTTTTACCAAATGAATAAAAGACTCCGTTTTTGCCTGCCTTCTATAAATTTATAAAGGCATAAAAAACCAGTAAAAAACGGCCACTATTTATGCAGTAATTTTTATTTACCGCGGCTTTCCAGTCGACCGAACAAAAGTGCATTCAAAAACCAACCTCCCGACGGGGCTGAATATTGTGGGATCAAGACGCCTGATAGTCAATTTTACAACCCCATCTAGACATTCCTTCGTAATCATAAACATATTTAGGATTCCGCCTAACATTTTCTGAGATCTGTCATTGGATGTAAATACACTAGTCGAGAACTCGCGTGGTATGACCAAGAACCCTTCATTTTTGTAAAGTGTATCATTCGCAATGTAATCTGTGATAGCAGAGGTGGTGAGAAAAAGGTATGCAAACGGACACGTAACTCTTGCGATCCCTTCCTTCCCTCATTAGCTCAGGCAATCTCCTTTCTTAACTCAGTCTACAGGTTAGTGGACTGTCAAAACAAGCGGAAAGACGCGTTTCATAAAGCAAATTACGAGGCGACTCGTTTGCTTGAGTGTTAGGTCTATTCGAATATCCGTTCGATTTCGTGCTAGAACCCCTCATCAGGTACCAGAACAGATAAGGGGAGATTTAAGAGACCGAAATGGTCGTGAGAATTGGCAACCGAAGGAATTCTGATCTGCCTGGTTTTTTCCGATCGACCGGCTGTCCGTCAAAAGGCCCAGTGACCGCCCCCTCCACATGCAACCCTCAAACTGCCTGGGGTGGCTACTAAGTCAGGCGGCGAGCGCCCGAGCAAAGGCCACTTTTAACGGCCTCATCGGTGAGTCAACTTAACGAGTAACTCTTGCCCCATTAGTCGACGCTGGTGATGAAATTGCGGAAACTGAGGTGTCATATGTGTCTGACGAGGCATCATCACACTAAGTACGGCAGCCAAAGATGAATGTGAGGACTACCTAATTTTAGTATGTACACGTTACCGAAGCTACTGCTCCCCGCAGACAGCGTTCCTTTCTCTTGCTGCCCCTAACGATGGTTTGGGTGTGGACCTGAAATGCCAACAAAATAAAATTCTTATCCCAACGACTGAGTCTGCTTCTGCTCTGGTTGCTGGACTTTCTAGGACGGCTGCAAAACACCTTTCTCGCTGGACAGAGCTTTTTTTCAGAACAAAATAATCAGCTTTCCCGGGGTTGGGATCCAAGTATGTAGTTCAAGTTGGTTTACTCATCTAGATTAATTCTCTGATCCAAGTAAATGCTTCAGATGAATAAATATGTTTGGAGCGAGGGAAAACACGCCAACTTCTCCCTGCTTTCAAAAATCTGAACTGTTTCTTCCATATGCGACATTAGTTTCCGCCGTAGGCTCTATTTTTATGTTTCATTAGGTGAGTAGTAACGCGCCCCTGGGAAATTGCGCAGTTGTCTTCGGGAGCGAGATTTTATTT
>CACRXP010001818.1:16954-27437 GCA_902702965.1 Spirometra erinaceieuropaei
GTGAGACTTTCACGAGATGTGGTTAACTAAGTCGAGATAGATTTCACTTGATTTCACCAACCGAAACGTCGCAGAAGTGAAATTTCTCATAAAGTCACGTGTGGAAAGACCGATAATTTAATAAGGAATTAAAACTGACTTTGTCAGATGCATTTGTAAGCATACTAGTTTCTGTGAAAAATGGTAAGTTTCCTGACGTAAAAGCACCGATTACTTTCACGAAAAAGGTGAGGCCCACCGAATCCAAAACTTTTCATTGTTGTCCACTGGTTGTTTCTCGGGATGGGTTTTTTCCTTCCTCTGTTACAACCTTAAAAATAAGAACCCTTTTAAAAACCCTTATTAAAATAACAACGTTTTGAAGTTCTTATAGCGCAAATTTATGGGCCTACTCGCAGAAAAAAGATGGTTCTTCACAGAAGAAGCCTGTGAAGAATATACTTTTAGTCAACTGACAGACCATCTTTAATGTGTCATTTATTGACGAAATGCTATCCCGCACGTTAATTTCTGTGCCCTTTATCCTTTTTCAAACTGAGGTCTAGTAACAACTTGAGAACTTTAGTCTACTTTTTAGCTTCCTAAGCAGAAGAAGGCGGCTTTTTCCCTTGAGTTAAAAACAGCCTTTATATTAGAACACATGTCATCTAGATAATGTAAGGCTTACTTTAAAGGTTACAAAAGCACTACAGTCTCATATATGTGTCCAAATATTGCTCAGGATATCATTGCAGTTCCGATGTCTTTTTGTATCGCGAAGTAATGTAGACTTGTCCACAAAAGGGCATCTTATTTTATTATCGGTATTCAAAACAACCTTCTTATCGTTGACTTTATGCGGCCACTTATAGGATCTCTGCACATACCTAAAAAATATGCATATGAGCACGAAATGTTTTGCGTATTGAAGAAAGAGACTGAACAAGCACCAAAAATGTTTTATCTTTCGTTTGAAATACAGACTTCGTCATTGTTCTTTAAAGTTGTTGTTGTCTCTGGAGCACAGATCTGCCCAGATTCATACAGTTTTTAATGCTGGTTGTGCTTTTATGTTCTTGAAAACCGAGCCTTGACTGGCCTAAAAAGACTGAAAACCAGGTTTCCAGATGATGACAGTCGTTTTTGTGAGTCCCGCTTTTTAAATTGATAGCATTTAATAAGGAGGTATGCCAAGAATGTGCAACTGAAGTTTACGGTGACTAGTATTAGAATATTAATTTATAATAACAAGAGGTCAATTACGGCTCACATTTAAAAATAGTCGTTGAGCGATTATTCGAAATTAAATCTCCTAGAGAAAGTTGCTTTTCCAGTACGCCTTCAGCTGATTAGAAACTGCCACATCTCTTGGGGTGCCTGTGACCGGTCGTCTAACTTATGGCCATCATATGTCATGTGTTACGTCACCCAATAAAAGTGATAAAATATCCCATGAAAAATGGAAGCACAATACAAGAATGTCTGAACTAAATTTACTCCAGAGTTATTGACCACAATTAACTGAGATCCACGAGAAAATACGGAATGGTAATAATTATAACCAGTTCATATCCAAATATCTGGGTAAAGGTTCACCAGTGAATATGCAACTGCAGAATTTAGGTCACTTTCGAAAACAATCCCTAGCACAAACTTCTAGAACAAGTACTGATTTCTGAAGAAAGGGCAAAGGACATGGCAGATATCCACACTAGAATTTTAGGAATATGGAGTTATAAATTCAAGTGTAAACTACTTTACTAGAGAGTGTGCGTTAGGAAGAGTTATCTAAAAACTTGTGTCGTCAATTGCTACAATTTAAAAAAGCGGAGGTCTGAATTGCCGTAGACTGAGCTCATTTTATTGGCCTTATTGCCCGTTCCTCTGCCCTGTTCTGTCTTGTGTCAACCTCAGTTACAGATACAGCCAAGAACTGAAAAAAGTAAAAAACAAGAAAACCACCAGTTCATCCTAGGATTTATGTGCGACTAGAAGATGTTAAAAACTGTAGATTAACCATCGGTAAATCCACAGTTTTTTGAATTAATGTTACGATTTTAGCAATTAGAAGGCAAGAGGATAGTTCACGGTAGCCGTTTTTCAAGTTACTAGGCTTCTATTCCAAAATTCGCCATAGAACTCCTTTTTTCCACAGCTTGAGTTAGAATACTGGGCATGGCAACCAAATATAGTAAGCTAATGCTGATATGCGGATCATAATGAAAAACCTCGATTAGTTTTATTTCGTATAAAACGCACACTCTCATTCCTCGTCTGTTTGTCGGGTTTACCGTTTAGTTGAAAAGAAATCCCTGCGGTTCCAAATGGTAACGCTCGATATTTTGCCAACCAGATTATTTGGCCGACCGTCAGGAAATATTCTCAGAAATTTTTAGCAATCAGCCTTTTAATCAACAACAGTAAAATTAGGAGTAAGGTTATAAACTTTACCTAAGCTTTGCGTGGTTCAATAGCACAGAGAAATATTAAGAGGATTGTTGAAGTCGACGATTTTTGATCTGCAAATTTCACTTCGCGTTTACGAGTTTATTGGAGCAGAGTAGGTGAGAGTTACTTTCTATTGACTTGCAAATGTAACATAGCTAACTGTCGTACTGACGGATGATCAGAAATAGAGCGAAGACGTAAATAGGCGTGGTTGGCATTCTAAATTATAAACATTAATGATCTGGATACTACTGTCGTTTTAAAAGCCAGCGCAGCTCAGAGCAAGTTAACTTAAATTTCATATATGTTTTCAGGCATAAACTTCCGATCAAATGAATTTTCCCTATAAAGGATTGCCTTGATCATCTCTCTGTGTGGTCACAGAAAAGTAATCCCCTATCGAATACTCAGAAATCACTCCAGTGTATTTTCCGACCGCGACCCTCTCCTAGTCCTGAATCCTTAGACATTTTTCCCAACGAGCTATCCCCTTTCAACTACCTTGGTGTTAATCTGACATAAAATCTTTCATTGTCCCTCAGTATTGAAGTCCTCTTCATTAAAGCTCGTAAACTTCCATATCTCATTCGTCGTTTACGTTCATATCACCTACCACAACTCTTCATTTAACAATTCATTGTTGCTGCATTCTTCGTCTTCTTCTCAGTTCGTATTGTTCTCACGTCATTTTTATTGTTTTACTCAAAAATAATATGGTAATTTTAAAACGAGTCATCCAAATTCTCTATCCTGCTGCCGGCGTTTCTTATGTCCTCTATTTGATATTATCATTCAACGACATTTCAAAACGGTCAAACAATTTGCTGACCGAATTCTCGATGACATTGTCCATCCCCTGCATTCTGAACTAATCGCTGAAATGTCCTTTCGCTCTATTCTCCATGGCTTCCGACATATCTCTTGCCGTACATCGACATCTCAGCACGATATCTTATATCTGAAGAGACAGAAATACAGAAACCAAGACTTGAATTGTCCCCGCAATAGTTGTTCCTTTCTCTGAAAATTTACCTTTAATTAAGTCCACAGTAAACGGAACCCCTTTTGCTGAAGATTTTTAATTTACTTTCAAAATAAATGGGATACCTCTCTCAATCCCGTTAAAAACGGTACCCCTAACGCCTTTTAGGAAGATATGGATCAGAACTGCATTTAATTAGTAGTTAATTCTCTAGCATGAGAATGCCTAAAGGGGATGTCTTTCGTTTGAGACTGAAATATGTAGATATACAAGGTCTACAAAGTTAACCGCGTGCAGTTTTGGGAGTAAATATCAGAAACTATGCAGACGAACTGTCCAGTAAAAGCGTTTTTGTTAAAATGGTGCTCAAAACGAGATGGATTTCAGTGAAACATATTCCACTGGCGGCCGTGAATACAGCTTTTCCTTTGAAGATCGTTGGACTGCATAAACATGTTTTTGCAGAGGATTTTTCCGAGTGAATTAGGGGCATTTTGTTAAGGACAATCCTCAGCATATTGGTGATTTTAATCCCTCTGAAAGTGACTTATTTCTTAAGATTCCATAATTGCTTAGTAATTTATTTGTCCATGTCCCTAATCAAAGCCACGCTACTTGTGTGGGCGGCATGGAAATTGTCGCTAACCACGACTCATATGGTCAATCGCCACATGACTGTAATAGCCTGATAATTCGTTACCGTCAGCGTAGTTGCCAGTTCGACTTTTAACATTTTTTGTGTTTCTACCATGATTTTATTCTATCTCCTGTGAGAAAAAAGCATGCAATATATATTCTCGTCTTATTTTCTTGGTTACAATTTAATCACGTACTGTGCAAATACTAGATATGTAAGACAACTTCGTACCGTGAATTATTCAGCTGAACACTTGGCAAGGTAACCTCGTGCGTTTTGTGTCATTAGCTCCCCACAACGCTTTACAAGAGCACAAGACTGCTAAATATCAACCGAATTTCGAGAAACGTCTCGGTCGAAGTTTTAATCACGTGCGTAATTTGTTGCAAATCCAATTTTTGAAAAGAATGGACTCATTTTAATACCTGATTTATTAATAACTACAGCCAGAACCTTTTTATACTAAACAGTTGATTATCCACATATTTGAATGTATGATGGGAGGACTTGATTACCTCTTGTATTAATTCTTCACCAAGTCCTTCTGAAACAGTCAGGCTCTTGTTTATTTGGGTTTTTGTCTTGATTCTCAAAAACTCATTATGCTCCGGGTTACAATGGGCAGTGCTTGGGATACCTTTCATAAGATGTACATATAACTCAAAACTAACCTCCACAGAAAAAATATTAAAGGGTTTTGTGGTTTGTAGGAAGCAGGTTTGCCATCAGCATTCGTCCTAAAAAATTTGCCATTAGCAAGCTTTTTATCAGAATGGCAGTATTCGCCAGGCTGCTGTCCATTACATGACATCGAAGGACAGCCCGATGATGTTATGCTCAGTCCGCAAACGTGTAGTTCAGTAACTCCATTAACAATTAAAAAATACTTACATTTGCACTCTTTTTAAACCGGGAAATTTGTTCCACTCTTATTTATACCATAATGAAAAGTCAAAAATACTTAAAAATGAAGCAATATGCTCTTCAGGGAGGGCAACAAAAGACATCTTGTTTAATTTTGATAATCTGTATGACACCATAAACATATATGCGAAAAGTACGCGATGTTGCTCTGAGAATTATACATAGGCATGCCTTTCTGAAAGCGTGGCAATAAATCTTTCCTCAATGCAATCAACCCTTTAGCATTTATATTTCAACAATAAACTTAATTGTTGATTGAGCTTGCTGTATTTGGTTGAAATAAGAGTTTTTTCTTAATTATCTAGCATAGATATGCAAACTAAGACCCACTGTACTGAATCATTCCGCACTTCCCACTTTGTCGATAGTCAATTAGAACAGTTTCCAATAAAATTGTCATCGCCATGGGACGCGGTGTCTGAAAATTCCTGATTATTTGAAAGCTTGACAGAGCAAAGGAAGAAATGCAATGTGATAGGGCACGAAACATGTTTGCGCAGAATTGTCTTTCGACAAAGCCCTCTTCTGTTTCCCCTAAAACAATCATACGGGTTACATACGGTAACGTTTTTTTATTTATACAAAACCATGTGTTCTCTCTTAACATGTCATTATTACCTCCATATCCTTATTACAGGTGGCCCTACGCTATAGTTCTGGAAGGTTGCATATTCTTGTCATATCTTTAACGTTAACAGTAACGACAAAAAGTCAGATTGCTAAGGAGACCGGAGAAATAGCGCACTTCAGTCCCTGGAATAGCGTGACCAGCTTGGTCAATGTATGACTGTCGATGAGTGCTCGTTTGCCATAGTTTCTTCTCATTCTTCATTAGCATTGAGGAGCCGTGACACTTTCGACCAATTGCAATGGCCAATGAAAATCCAACGAACTTGTAGCTAGAGAAGTGCCCTACACAAGGCGTTCCATTTCCTTCGAGATCACTGTACAAACTTGGAGTGGGTGTTTTAAGACAAACCTTCCCATGATCGAAAGGTTGTATAAAACCCTAACCCAGAGTCTCTCAACTAAAACGGAATAACAGCCTAATATTCACAAACTCCAAGTAGATAATCAGTAGCAAGCACATGGGAACGATTTTTTCTACTAAATGCACAGACTGTAGTCACGGACTCATTGGGCCGTCATCATGATGAATTGTTCAAAATGCGCATACTGCTGTTTGTCTATTAATAGTTTGTGGCTATTGCGTTGGTACTGTGCTGACTCTGATGGATTTTAGGTCGAATATTCATATCAACTTTTGAGTCGAGCTTGAAGCGTTTTTGTCTCGAAGACTTTACCTGGCGTTAGTATTTTGAATTCTGGGCGGGGGTTAAAGCATAGCAATTAAATGTGGAACCTGTATCAGGAAGTACGCGATAAACGTTAACGAAACAACCGATGAGCCTAATACCTTGCAGATTTGCCATGCTGCAGCAGCAACAAATCCACGACGCACGTGTCTGAGTTTCACTCTTATGTCTGTATTGTCAGCATAAGGAATTGTCCAACGGATCTCTTATGATTTTAACTGAGATATTTAATATAGTTTGTGTGAACAGAAGAGTAGCTGCACCTTATTGCCTTATGCGGACTTAATCCATGCACTTGTACATAGTAGTTTACCGCCGTTTAATTGGCGCGATTTCAAAAAATTATGATTTAAATGCCATTTCGGCGTGAACGGGCCAAATAACTTTCTCAGTATAAAGTGCGACAAGTGCTACAACGGAGCCACGGGAAAGGGGAGCAAATATTTCCGACTTATTTTATGTGTTAAGTCTGCCGTTTCCCGGAGTCCGCAGTGCAAAAGCTCCTTGTTTATTGTCTATTAGAAAATGCTCTACGGAATTTATATGTTGGTTTTTGTCATACTGCTACCTATCGGGAATCTTTTGAGCAACTTGAGTGACGTTTACCAAGCAGTACTGAGTCTACGGCTTGAATTGAACTACTTTCTTTTACCTCGAACCTCTGAGCTGGCACAAAAAGGTGGCGTACGGCGATGGATAATAAAGAACCCATAAAGACATGTTGATTAATAAGGTCTTTTCCTGTTTATAACACTCTCTTTGGTCTGTGTTTTCACCCTCGTCCCCATACAGTGACGAGGTGCAAAGCAATTAGCCGCGTCATAATAAATGTGTGACAGATATTTCCTATGTGACTGGATGCACATTGAGAGTTCTAACTTTTGGAAGTACTGCTCCCCATTGAATCCCATGCACTTTACTGCACTTAAAGTTTTTAAAGTAGAGTTCAGAGGATATTGATTTTGAGCGGATACAGCCCGCACAAATCTTCCTTTGGAGGTTAAGTGTACCCTCCTAAATGTCTGCCATCCTGTAAAGGAAGGGTATAAATATTAAATTTTGAGTAGAGATAAAGTACATAGGAGTTCGATTGTAAATTTGAAGTTACAACTTGGACCCCTAACTATCAAGAAGACTCTATTCAGCCACATATTTATTGATCAAGAAATCAAATAAAGCGACCCTAAAGTTTCTAAACCTCCTTCGCGCGGCAAATCACTGGACCATGCGAAGTGAAGTGAGACAGTGATTATCGGCGGGCTGAAAGTAAGCTTCAAGTTTTAGCTAAAGAGATTTGGACACATGCTTTGACAACTTGACCCCAGTTCAAGCGCTCGATATAACAATAGGCAGTAAATTACTAACGTCGTAGTATTTGTTGTGCGTCCCACTATTTAAAAATGAATTGGCACTCTCTATTACGATTATTACACGATGTTCACCGCAGATTTTCGGGATCAAGGTCGTGGCGATATTATTCAGTGACCAGAATTTCAAAGATTAAAATAGACTCAAAGTACTTTTCGAGCATTCTCAACGTTCAGTTATTACAAGTACTGCTCTGACTGATTAATGGCTCCCGAATTTCAACGTTTGCTAGCACATGGAATTTATTATTCATGCCAGAAGAGTAAGTGGCGAGTACTTACAAAGCATTTCTAAATTCTCCAACTTGCAGATTATAGGCCTGCGCCTTGAGACAACAACTGCCTAATACTTTGTATAGTTAAATTTTGCTCGCAAATGAAACTGGGCAAATTGGCGTATGCTATAGTTTGTATGAAAGTGCTCTCGTACGATATAAGCGCATTCATGTAAGGCCCGCCGTCATTTATGCTATGATTAATTTTCCATGTTGCCAAAGATTATGTAGAAATGCCAATGCCTCTCCTCTAAGTAGCATTCCTCGTTTGATCATTGAGGCGGTTGGAGCAAAAACTGTAGGTGTCAGATTGCCAATCTTCGTAAAGAGTCGATTTTTTATGTTGCCATCCACATAGTGTTTCCCCACAATTTCGATGTCGATCCAGTACAAATGTGTTAAAAGAATATCAGCTCCTTTGGAAATTATGGTTGCCTCCGGTGGACAGCGGCCAATGTTTCCGGGACATAAGATTTATTGATAGTTTTCCGAGGGTTAATGCGATGGTCAATTTATTCGATGAAAGGTGGATAATGAAATCAAAACTACCGTATTTTTCAAATTGCTATGGTAGTGGCTTGCCGAAAGAAGGCTTTTATGTTTCTTGCTATTTCTTGGAACTTACGATAATGCCAGTAAAATAAAGTTAATGAAATCTAAATACTTCCGAAGGATGACAAATTTACTGAAAATAAGTCGTTACTGACTACTTCTATCCAGTACGTCTGTGTTTTTAATGAGTTGCATGGTTTTACCTCCAGGTCTAAAATTGATTCTTCAAATATTAAGTTCGGAGGTCAAGAAAGGCATACCTATGCCACATTTGCCTAAGTAATTTCTGAAACAGTTTCTACATACAACCAGCTGCGACTGGAAAACTCGATTTCAGTCAAAATTCAGGTCGAAGATTTACACTGATTTTAACCGAATGTTATCCTATACAATCTGTAATTTAGGTAAGGTCGCAAACGGAATCATGCGGGAATTACTAACATAATAGGTAAATTTATGTTTTGACGCGCGTTCCTGGGACATTTTAATGGAATCATAGTTAACAAGTTAATAGACCTTTTACTGGATGAGCTGTCATGCAAAAGCTGGAAAAATTCCAATAGCTACTCCGAAGTGTTAAAAAAGGCACTGAACAGTCAGCTTTCTAAATGAAATTTTGACCTGCTTTTTTCGCGAGTACAGCGTCCTTGGTCGGCTATTTTACTTACATTGTGCTGCCCATTGATCTTTAAAACTAGATTACATTGTCCAAATAGAGGTTGTCGCAGTTCACACTACTGTTTCTAACCAAAATCTGCTTGTCTAGTTTTCAGCAGTCGAGATGTGGAATACCAGGTCTTAATATAGTTTCTAATCTACCGAAGCCCATCTTAGATCCGTCTTCCCTTCAATTAAGTAGAATTGGATTAGATATTCAGAAAGTGGCGTTTTAGTTAGCCGACCCGACTATGAAATACTTGGGACAGATAAAATTGCGTCCCCTGTCAATGCCGAAATTAGTGACTCCTAAAATAATACCTCAGTCTTAACAGAAATCTGCAAATCTTAATTAAGACTTGCTTAGTCAGAAAAGAGAGCAAAGTTTTGATGCGCTTTCGAGTCTAGAGAAACAGCCTTTAAATTGACTAGGGTGCATTATTGATAGTAACTTTTTCAACCGATGAAAATGGTTACATTTGCATTTAAATATTTTCCCACCATATTAACAACTAAAAATCGGTTTTTCGACCCCGTTGGAATATTTTCGATTGTCTAACAAAATCAATTCGTTGCAAATTAGTTTAGCGCCTGCAAGTCCTTGCGCTTATCCTGTCGATATAATTCAATTGACCTCGAGGGCTTCCTGTGCAAGTTTTGCATAATTTCCGTGATTCGGTCTAACTCGCGAATTAAATTACCTAGCCAACTTCATAACGGCTAAAGTCGGCAAATTGTCCGAACTTTTTTCCTGACCGTCTCTCCAGCAACGACTTCGTTTTTTGTGCGCCAACTATATACACTTTTAACTGGTAATATACCGACAAAGTCACTTCAGCAAGAATAATATAGGAAAACTGTACACGTAAATTAATCGTCCGTTTCTATTGCCTTTTAACTTAGCCCCTGTGGCTTTACTTGTAACTGAAGGATCAAAAACAGCTTCTCCTGTCGGCAGGGCTTTTTGGACTGGCAGCTGAACTAAGGTGTGCCAAAAAGCAGTCAATATTCGTTTATTTTTGAAATATAGCTGTGATTGTCGATGAATCTAAGGTTTTACGACCGTCTACTGCGTAACTCAATTATACGTTAATTTGAATCCTCGTAAACGGCCTAAAGAACGCCGGTGCCGCATTAACGTTGGATATTTCGAACAACTTTCTCAGCTTGCAGGCATGCCGTAAAACGACGTCTATTGGCTTAGACGTTAGTTCCAAATGTGGTCAAGTAGCAAACTCTCCTATTTTGCTTCAACATTAACTACAAAGATAACAACGCGTCCTGCAAACCGCCTATAACAAAATCATCTCTGTCCAGACTGTATTAGGTAAAAAACATTTTTCCGC
>CACRXP010001819.1:0-10654 GCA_902702965.1 Spirometra erinaceieuropaei
TGAAGACTGTTTCGAATAGTCTTAGGACGATTGTCTCGCCATAGTTTAAGTTCGCTATTGAAGTGTGGAAACCCTGGACGACTAAGAATCTTAGTATTCATAGACGTACTATTGTACAATGTACTTGGTATTGTCAGTGTTTATAATACGAAGTAATTCGTTTATCTGCGCAGTTTCGGGTAATTTTTATTCTAGCTTATTGCTGTTTCTGTTTTACGAATTTTTAATACACGTGCTTCCCTAATAATAAATAGGGGGTTCAGGTGGACAACATCCATATAACCCCCAAATAAACTGAACTGAACGGAACAGAGGAGTGTAAGTGAATGCATACGAGTCGCCAGTACATGATGTAAACAAAAACTGTCTGTATGCTTAGAAAAACCGTCGTGGTAACCTGGGATGAAGTCTTAGTTGCTCACATAGCAATTGCTGGGATAACAATTGCCTGTTGTTCATACAACAGCAAAAGTGAACAGGGTGTGGATCTCTGCCGCAAAAATTAAAAGATTGTTTTTTGAGATGACCTTGTGGCCAAAACGGGAGTATTCTTGCATTCTAGAGGGGTCATTATTAAAAAACAAAATAGTGGCCTGTTTTTACACAGATTGTTGAAAAAATATGTATCTGATATTTTCACTGGGATTGACATCGCTGTGAAATATGGCTAATGCGTTCGACGACATAGCTGAACGAATGCAGCAGTGCTTAAGCTGTCAACAGTGATGGAATCATATTTTGCCAAAAACGTCAACGTGTGAATGGGTTGAAATTGGTAGTCAGTACAGCGAAAGTGAAATTAAACGGAATATATCATTTATAATTAATAATTTTTTTAGGATGATCAGAGCAGCATTGAGTCATGTCATAAAAGTTTCTTGATGGAGCAATCACAAACACTAGAGTCATTTTAAATCCCAAAACCGGAAGTTTTGTATTTGAAACTGAATAGGTTTTTCTAGATTATGCGACGGCTGAGGCAAGTAAATAGAAAAGCGTCGGTAAAAATACGTTCCCGTTTTGAATCAAAAGAGGTTGAATTGCAGCATACGAAATTAGACCCTCGCCAACTCGCAGTGCTATCATAATGCATGCGTTTCGCAGATAGTTGCAGGTTTCTGCAATAAAACATTACCAATATAGAAGTTGGCTGAGACACAGCATCCAATTTAATTGCACCAAGCGTTATTAAATCGCATATCATCAAAGGCTGCAATGCATTTGTTCATTCATGAATAATAGATTGAAGCTGTTCCTGAATTTCGAATAACTATACAAAATGCTATTTGGTAATGCAGAAATGTATGCTGAGGATTATAAAGTGCTAGGACTATTCAATCGTTGTACTAAATCTTCGTGGCATTTTAAGCAGTACAATTATAAAAAGGCAACTGTAAGGTTATTGACATTAAAGACATTTTTGTCAACCTGTGCATTGATCATGCATCAGAAACAGTCTGGACCACGCCACCTAGGAAAATGTAGATCGCATTATTGCTTCAAGGAGTGCGGCGACCAATGAAATCATATTATATTTCTGCAGAAAATATTGCCGGACTGTGTTTTATCTGGCAACAGTATCCAGTAGGTTATTATTCCCTTGAGCAAGTTTATGGTGCTCATGGAGGATAAAAAGGATGACAGCACCAGTTCCGATTAAATGAAAGGAACAGTTTAACTTTTGTTTTCAATCAAAATTCCAGGCAACCAATTTTTCAACCCGGCCTTTCTATACGTAGAAGTTTAATTCAGCTCTTGCGTGGACCAACATGCGACTTGATTCAGCGCAAACACGCCCTTGTAAAATAATGACTATCCGATTACGTATGTGCATTTTAAACAGGTAGGAAGAGGTTTATTAGACGTTTTGCAAGTTCTTCGAATATAAGTGAGATTTTCGCCAACAATAACGTAGAGTTACTCTTTTTGCGTTCCCCTAAATATTTCGTAATTGTTAACTTGCGATATACCAAGTTGTTCTGTGACTTCTGTGGTGAAGTAGTCGGTATCTTGCGGGAATGGTAATTAATATAACTCATTACTGAGACAAGTTCCCGGCATCATTCCGTTTAGGTAAACGGCCTGTCGGTCTGCGAATCAAGTGATACCATTGATGGAAGCATCTTCGAACTCCCCATAGCGTTCATCTAACGCGAAAAAAGCAATAACGTACACTCATAAAGCTCTTGTCTCACCCCGCCAGGTTAGTTGCAGACTTATATCTGCTGTATCGTTTCGATAACATGCTCATATGACTATTTCTGTCGGAACGGAAGCTCTTTTGACGGAAGGTAAATACCACAATCGAAAGCCACATGGTTTGGTCGTGCAACGGCAGAATGAGTCACGGGAAAGAGCCTCGAGTACACTTGTCAGTTCATAAAGTCAGTGGTCGACCGTATCTATGATGCGGCCTCCACATATGAAGATTATAGGTGTCTTCGCCATCAGCATTCTTTGTACATGTGGCCATTGGTGTTGGGTTGTCGAGGGACAGAATCGATACTTTCTAGAAACATTTAAATATATTTGCCCAAACTTTCAAGGCCACCGAGTTTGCGACACCATCACCTTCCACACATTCAGCCGTCTTCCGCGTTCCTAAAGCGTATTAATTTGATGCGCAGGAAACAAATATGTTCTGTGCAATATTTAATAAGTTGCTGCTCAAGGGCGTCTCTGTCTCCGAAGAGTCACAACTTTGCTTAAATATTGACTCATTGGTACTCTCGACTTTGGTGGAGTTACTGTTCGTCAAGTTGGTAAAACTTCATATCGCTGTGATTTTCTCTGCTGTGGTGTCTCCCCCTTTTATGCCCGTCAAGTTTTATCAGTTGTGGCATGCCAAAGTCTGCGTTTCTTAAGGCACTTTAATGAAGCTCTCTGACAAGTCATGCCTGTTGAGGCATCTGATCAGGAAATAGATACGAGAGATGCCAAATTCTTTGCTTACAGCAGAAATGCTTTAGTTTATCTCGAGCCAAACAGTCTTACTGAACGAAATAAAAAGCGCATGGTTGCAGATGCAAACTGGACAAAAGTGCGATTGTTTATGGTATATGTTTGTCTACTCAACCGTTGGAACGCAGAAAAGCATGACTGGCTGAGGGGAATTTCAGCCAGTGACTGGAGTAAGTTTTTTAAAAGCTTTTTTATGCAAAGAACTTACTTAGTGTCAGCGCCAATTTAATTTTGGATTTCAGTGTCGTATGGCCGAACTACACGCCAAGGTAACTTAATTATAAAACGGAAATCAACCTGAACAACTTATTTGAAGATCAAGCAATTCTTGTTATTTTACAAGAAATCCAGTCATTAAAGACAACTTTCAGCAACCAAAGTTCGGTAGGACTGACTTATGTGGCCTCTTAAACAGAACTTGGGAAAAGATATCTCCCACCCAAGTAATAAAGGCGAAAACCGACAGGGCAACGGGCTCGTGGCCCGGTGGGTAGAGGCGTGGACTTCTAAACCAGCAGGTCGCGAGTTCGAGGCTCGGGTGTTCCACACTTCGGGCTTGGGTATGGCTGGCTGACGACGGCTAATAAGCCAGAAATGGCCATTCCAGTCTCCCTTGTCTTTGTCGGTAATACCATTCTGCCTATGTATCATGCGCCGCTGTGCGGCTGCTGGTTGGGCTCGAGAGAGAGCCCTTAAGGCACAACGGAACGAGTGAGTTCCGTATGAACGATCGGTGAGCACCCCCTACCATTATAAAACGATTATTTATATAGGCAGGAGGCTTGAAGAAAATCCTAATTTTCTGTACCTGACTTCAGGAAAAGTGCGCCGCAATTCAAAGTATATGAAGAAGAATTTAACATTAACAGACAGTAGTGTTATGCCATTAAGCTCTTCACTTTAAGATCTACACAATGGTAACAGTTCCCGACCAGACAGTTATATTCTATTGCTGCTCGGGCACAAGCATCGTGCATTTAACGGGCCAAATTTGGAAATTAATCAATCCACAAAGCCTGGTTATCTTCCTTCTGTTTTTACATCTGTACTTAGTACCTGTTGGCTGCAAATAACATGAATTTCGACATCTTTTATTAAAAGCTTCTAATAATTTTGCATATGAATTCACCATTTTGGTTTTAACTTCAATATCTGGCGGGATATTTTATGGCAAGAAAACAACCTGTAATTGTTTCTGGAAGCAAAACAGGTAAGAAGCAGAATAAGAAGAGCAGAAGAACTGACAGTAATTAACAAACTTAATCGGTAGCATTTGTAAAATTACACCTGGCAACTTAAGACTATAATACCTTCCCGCCTCAACAACCCTATCATGGGAAATTGGATAATTGACTATTTCATGAGCGTACAATAGAATGGCAACCTACATTCACCAAACGACACGTCTATTAAGGGTCAGTGTCTTGCTATTCTAAGTGAAGGAACAAACAATGGAATCCTAAGGATGATCGAAAGGATACCTTTCATGTTAGGCCCCGATTTATACACAATCACTAATAATCAAAATGTAATCTTATTTGTCACCATACATGCCATTTAAATTTACACGACAAAGACGACTTGATGTGCTGCTTTCTGCAATTGCAAATTAGTGTCCGGACTGTCCCAGCCGTGTGAGGAACGATCCCACTATTCCAAAAAAGTCAGCGCCGATGTGCTTCAAAAGGTCACATTTAGATGTCATAATGACAAATGTGAATGCAAGATGACGTTAAAACATTTATTATCACAAAATCAGTTCTGAATTTGGCTACATGGTTAGTCTGAGTTAATCAAAGTTCGTTGTTTATATCTTTGCCATCTGTCGGGATATTTAACCGCTGTGATGCCTCAATGCATGGTCTTAGCCTACTTAATCGGGCTTAAAAAAGGTGTTTGAGTTATTTCACAGAATTTGGTTCGGCAAAACCCCGAAATTCAAGAAACAAATCAAGATACATGCATGACAAACAAAGAAGTCCCAGAGTTTGATATGTGTATTTTAGTCTCGACAACTGAACACCCAGTTCGTTTATCAGTCTTAGAGTAATCTGAAATGTTCGTAATATTAGGGCCCGAGTAAATATAGTGCTGAAATTACGAATGGATAAAATCTCTTCGTGGTGTATCTTCAGATTACATTGTTGTACCACTTTCAGAATTCATTTTCCCCTAATCCTGCAACAGATTGCGTCGTTTTTCAACTATCGCTCTGAGGGATAAAGGCATTGGATAATGAAATTATTTGCATATATTATTGCATTTGGTTGCTTTTATATTGTTTTAAACCTCACGAAAACCAACGGAGCGCGCGATTTCATTTGTGTGTGGAGACTCGGTGTCTTTCTAAGAATTTAAAATTTCGTGTGTGCCTTTTTTAGAAGCAAGAGACATATACAAGCGAACATTTTGAATGTCATAGTCGATCGTAATTTACTCGGTGTGTGTATCATTGTTATTTATTCCGTCAAATAAACATACCTTTACCTATAATTGTTTTCGATTCTTCTCTATTTGTGTACTTTGCAAGAAATTGCATTCTAACTGTTCTGCCTTCAATTCGAATTTTATCTTATCCAAAGTTAAAGGAAAAACAATAGCGTAGATTACTCTAGCGAATTTTATTACAGCAAACATGCACGTTCGGCTGTTACAGACAAGCTTGGCGATCGGTTTTTCTGAAGTGGACGCACAACTAGCATGCGTAAAAATTGGTTTTTAGTGAGGCGGACGTGCACTCATCTGCCTCACTTTTCTTTTCAGAGACCAACTATTTTGAACTGTCAGGCCACTGAAACACGCTGGAGGCGAACATGGGACCATCGGCTGAGAGAGATTTAAAACGCGTCTACACCTGCTTCTCATCGTTCCCCCTCACATATCCACGCGCTCTAGACTTCATTATGTTTTCGATTGGACTCAGAATAGTTAAGCGTATTCTGGAGGAAACACTACCCTCTGATCACCAAGTTGGTAGGCGGGTTTGCCAACATAAAATCAAACAACTGTTAGACAATCACTAGTTTTACACGATAATTTCATAACGCGTCTGGTTTACTGAGGTGAAAGACAACGCTGAATTGCATAGAGAAACGATATTGTGGCATTGGCGTCACTCTCATTTTGCGTCCCATTCGGCGGTGGCCTAGTCGACTGGCAGTGAGATCAGGCGCAGTGGCAGACATAGTACAAGGCCTTTGTTTTAGACAAGTCGCATGCACATCCCAGCGGTAGTCAAAGGCTTGCGCAGACGATGCGCAGTCCAATTAAGGCCTGCTTTAAGCACGCGTAGTTCAGAACAGTCGCGATTTAGCCAGTCTGTAGGGAAATAATGCGCGCTAGTCGACGCAAATCGTGAAATATGCGCAAATAAATGATAACAAAGTAAATCGGTTTTTAACCGACGCAAATGCACTCACCTAACCCCACATTAGCATCAAAAATGCATTAGAATTAAAGCAAAAAATGAGCGCTGGACGCAATATTATGTTGGATAGAAATGAAATTTACATAAAAACGGAAATTACAAAGACGGTAAAAGTGTGTTCATTAAGTATATTTAATTTGTTGAAGTACATAAAGCATGTTCAAACAAAAGGCTGGAGAAACAAAACAGAATATAGAAGGCCAGACGTTAGAAATTTTCTTATACCCCTTGTCTTTGAATACTCTCAGAGGACTAGTAAAATATGCAGGACGAATGTAAGTCAATTGTCCACTTTTTGCATATATGTCCCAAGCAAGCTCTATAAAAAATTTACGTATCCTTTTTTAGCATCGTTTGAGATGTAGGTGCCTAGGTAAAAGTGGATTGCGTTTGATCTCAATATGAGTGAATTCTTCATCATTTTCGATTTCTCAAGCAACTGCTTCAATGGATAAATAATATCCACTATCTCCACCTAAACCCCCAAACTAAGACAGTTCTGGAAAACGCATGCCCAGCTATTAAGTTTTGCAACGGTATTCCCTATGGAAATAGCCGTTTAGGGCATACTTGTAAACTCGTCTGCACAAAAAGATCAACTAGTGGAGAAAATGAACGTTCATAAAGAGGTCCTCCGATGAATTTGTTTTTGATCGATTGAAAAATGTCTTTTAATTAGTAATCAGGTTCATCGATAGGGTATTTTGCTTGTGGTCATCCACGTACCTAGCCTACATATTTCCGGAGTAGCTTTGGAAAAAAAGTGCAACATTTCGACTCGTTAATGTACCTTTTTGGAGATATTGGCAAATTTTCTGCCGCAGACTAGACTTCGTTCTTCTCTTAATATCAACGCCAGATCCGTTATCTCGTTTCCTTTTAAAGCTTCATTATATAGTTTTAAGTGTACATTATAAGAGTCGTATAACTATTTAGAGACTTCTCGGAAGACTGGTGATGTGTACGTTATGGATGCAAGTTACAGTCATTTACCAGTCATACGAAAATTTACCCAAAATTCCAAAATTCTTCTTCAGTTATTTGGGGAGGTAATATTAATTATTGTGCAGCATAATCCAAATATGTCCTAAGCATGCCAGGATTTTGACCTTTGAATGACGTTCTGTTTGGCCTTCTGCAAAAGCCAAAGTCGTCAAAATTTTTACTTAGATGGCATGCTTTTTGCCACTGATTTTTGGTGTCAGTATGAATTTAAATATGTCGCATAGAAATAGTTTATCCGAATATACCTTTGTATACTCGTTAGGTAGCAAATTAGTCTTCCTCATAGAACGTACCCAAGATAATATAAAAAGCCTTTAAAATGATATCAGTTTTTAGAAGATTTTGTGTCTAATTTGCCTCTGTCTTTGTGTTTACAGTTCTCAGCCTACATACTTTATACTTTTTGCTTAAGGCAAATGACAGATTCATCCGTGTCACTAAGGAAATATCGTAAAATGTGTCGTAATATGTGTTGTCATTTTGGACTCAATATGCACATCACCACTTAGCAGCCTCACTAACCTGCGTTATTCTATCTCACAGTTAAACAGGGCTCACTGATTCATTCAATCCGTACTTTTGTTATACATAAAAGCCCGCTCTCGCGGCATGTGGACACAGAGTACTTAAGCCCGTGACACTAATCTTTGTAGACTCCGACGCGTAATGGACCCTAGGAGACAGACAAAGCGGAAATAAATGGAACAGCGGGAGATATATTTGAGAGGATATGCAGAAATGAACACAGAAGGCTAAGTGGTTTGAAGACAAAATTGACCTAACTGGGCTAAAACTGAAGTATGCGGGTCTGGAATAGGAATATCATCGGAATTGTCTCTTAACCCAAGCTTATGCATGCAATAAAGAGAAGAGAGTCACGATGTACATGTTGACCCAGGTAGAACCATACCATAATTAGTATCAAAAGTTGTAAATAAACGAAACAAGATTTCATTACACAATGTTACAACAAATGTTCATAATGTCAACCGTTATTTGCAATGCAGTTGCGACACCGTTCGGTGGTTGCGTCAGTTAGTTTTTGCTCTTCTTCTTCTTAATATCCTTCTGTGTTCGTGTGATGTTCTACTTCAGATCGTTGAGAGTCTTTTGTTTATTGCTGAACACCTGATTGTTGCGTATTTTCAGAGGAAGAAGTCTGGATAACTAAGATCTGGAGACCTAGCAGGCCGTTCTATGGTAAAACAGCGGTCTTTCCAATTACCCGCAAAATGCTCACCAAACAACCGTCGAGCAGAGAGACCATAATACGCAGGGCGCCATCTTACCGAAAGTACAAATTGGCGTAACCTGCACGTTGAAACACTATGGTCTACAACTTTTCATTTAAATTTTTAGGTGTAAATTGGCCGTCACTGTACTATAATAGAAAAAGGGGTCACTTAATTCCGTACCGTAAATTCCATTGTGGACGGACAGTAACACGAGAAAAATTAAGTTCCTGTTCTAATATATCATGTGTATTTGAATCTGTCCAAAGGATGCGGATATGTCAATTCAGCCACCAATTCAGTTTGAAAAAGGCTTCGTCGGACTGCATAAAGTGGTTCAAAAATCATGAACTTCCTCTCATGCAGTCACAGAAGTTTCACAAAATTAAAAAATAATGTTTCCATCATCTCTGTTAAGAGCGTGAAATGCACGTCAAAAATATAAGTGCAGTTGGATATCCGATAAGATGCATTGTGCGGACGATCGTGAAATGTCTAGCTCTGCAGAAACACGCTTC
This sequence comes from Spirometra erinaceieuropaei, assembly GCA_902702965.1. Classification (NCBI taxonomy): domain Eukaryota; kingdom Metazoa; phylum Platyhelminthes; class Cestoda; order Diphyllobothriidea; family Diphyllobothriidae; genus Spirometra; species Spirometra erinaceieuropaei. Next base: position 9,144 of record CACRXP010001819.1, read on the forward strand.
TGTAATTTACGAAGTGTATTGGCGAATGATGTTGATGCGTCTAATTCTCTGATCGATGTGGTTTGGGCACTGACTGGATCTGCTTCAAAAGTATATCTGTCTAATTACTTTATTTTGCAAAACTTCGATTAATTAGCCACGCGCTTTTAGTCGTATTAGCCGTTTAAACCTTTTGACAACATAAAATATTCATTTTACACACTAAAATTACCAATAAAAACTGACGGACCCATAAATTAGACTGATATGAAACTCACGGTAAACAGGTGGTAATGCGGATACTATTACCGCAATCTACTTCAATAGCAATCTCTTCTGTTGCGCCATAACCTATGCTTCCACGGAGGTTGTCATTGTAATAAACAAGCAAAAACTGAAATAACAGTAATGTGGCAAATCGAATAGCGTTTCCCGTTGAAGTGGCCTATTTAAATCTTCCCATATTTAAGTGTTGCCTTTCGGGACAAATTGACAGGCGATAGGCTTATGACAGCAGTCTTTTCTTGCGAAAGACGCAAAGGACATTTGTAAAGCACTTGGAAAATTAGAGATCAAAATAGGAAGTTGTTTGTAAGATAAGAGAGTAGACCTGTCAATTATTGGAGATGGGGTATAAGAGGCCGTTTACGTAATTGAGTTGGTGCAGGGCCTAACTTTCTCCTAAGTTTACAGCTAAATTCACCCTCATTCCTAACGAATACCAGATACGGTTAAAAGAAAAGTGCGACTTCTATTCATGGATGAGAGTCGAGATTTTTGTCGTACCTGCGAAAAACAAATCAACACTTTAAAATGCCCTAAACAGACCAGGCCAATTCTGGAATGTAACAAGATGTTCCATTTATATGAGCTCGGTCAACACAGAACGCACATAGCGCGTGAAAAACTTATTAAATCTGTTTTGAAAGAAACAGTCCCTTCGGCACCATAAAACATTATTCTTGTCACTATTGAGTTTCTCCTAATTGTTATATGCTGAGTTATTGGGTCTCTGTCTCCCAGCTAACTGGTTAGATTTTATGAACCGTTTTCTTTTCCCAACACTGTCTCTTGCCTGAAGATGACTAAGACACGCAGACCACCGAATCAAGCGAAGAGTCGACTTCCATGAAACAATCGGGAAAAAAGCGACAGTGGTTGGAAAAATGGTTTATTTGTCTGCTGTTTAGGATTTACGTTCGAGTCTATCACCGAAGGCAGAATCGAATTAAGGGAGTGTGTTGCACAGGTGTTGCAAATTTATAGAATGCATTTTCCATTTATCAAAATTAGCGGCTTCCGCACTCATCTGATGTTGCTTTAATTGGCACGACAATTGCCTGCTGACAAGTCGTTTTTTACCGAAAGTTCATTACTCGTGGAAAATCTTGGACTACTTGCCCCACCAACAATAACGCGGGAAAAGTGCTCTTCGACGCGCTCCCGAAAAGGTTACTTAATCTGCTCAGGCATACTCTTAGCATGGACAATGGAGGTGAATCATTGAGATTGTAAATTGACTGAGGGCTGAC
>CACRXP010001823.1:0-27896 GCA_902702965.1 Spirometra erinaceieuropaei
GCCGTGCCAGCAACCGTACAGCGACGCGTATTATAACATTACCGACAAAGACAAGGTTGGGTATGGCTGGCTAACGACGGCTAATAATCCAGTAATGACCATTCCAGTCTCCATTGTCTTAGTCGGTAATGCTATTCTGCCCATATTACGCGCCGCTGTGTGGTTGCTGGCGAGGCTCGAGAGAGAGAGAGAGAGAGTCCCAAGGCACAACGGGACGAATCAGTTCCGTAACGTGATCGGAGGTCATCCCTCTGCCATTTCTCTATACCATGTTCAATTTTAAACTCCGGTTAATTTCTCTTATTCTCCATTGTTTTTATTGTCTTCTCTTGCCAACAGCAAAAATTGTCCCTTCACTTGCGCCGACACGCGAACCCGACCTCACAAGTTTCCGTCTCTCAGCGGCCCTCAACCCTCCTCCAAAGACGCAGTCGATTACTGGCAGGAGCCGGAGTGCCGCCACGACGACGCAAATGTGTGCCACTCAAGGAGCTCAATGAGGCCTGGGAGACGGACAGCCAGAGCAGCGTACTCTCACTGCTCGCCTAACACTTCCCCCCCCCTCTACGTCCTCCACTCCACTTGTGTTTTGCTCTGCCAAACTTCCCTCAGGCTGTATCTTTTGTACATAAATGTTTTTTGGAAGAGTCAGGCTGCAAAGATTCATTAACGTGACCTCTGCCATTCTTGCCTGTGTGAGATCCGCGTCACCCGTATTGTGGCCAGGAACATCTGCAGTCGGTGCCAGATCGTGTGTGTGGTCCGCTTAGACGTGAGGCTTAGCCTTGTCAACAGCTGCGCCGGCGTCTGCCGGTCGTCTTGGCGGCATCTGGCCATGAGAGCAAGGTGGCTGTTTCGCGAGTCTGCCTCAAAATAAACTAATTCACGCTTAAGTCCCTGATGCTGTGCGCATTCCCTAAGGCGCACAGTAGGCATTGTCGCTTGTGGCTGTCGAACTAGTAATACGACTAACTCCCTCGAAGTCTTTGCCGGTTCTTCCGGGACGTCAAGTGTACAGATGTTCTACCGATTAAAATTTCACCGGTTTGAATTTTGAGTCGTGTGGAAATTGCCCAACAGTTTATTACGGAAAACGACTGTCTCCCACAAAAAACTGAATTGTAAAACACCTCGTTGCTTTCCATTCTCGGTTCTTAGACACCGACCGGGACAATTTCTCCGTAGGCCCCGTCTTTCCGTTGGGATTCCGGCTTTATCTATGCAACTTTCTGTTCTAATATACTATCTCAAACTGTTAGCGTTTCCGTGCAACGTCTGCAAAAGGCTGAGTCGGCATATTTTTGTTAACTCTGCTGGTTGCGCTGTTTAAAGTCAGCTCCTTATGAAACCAGGATTGGGTGACGACGTCTGCCGGACCTTCCACTCTCCAGAAATTTCGGCAGACCCGACGTGACCAGTTACCGCCTAAGTCGACGTTAAGCCAGCTGACTTTTCAACCGTAACATGGGACATATTCCAAAGGTCGCTGGGTAGTAAATGAGTTCCTGAAGTCCGACACCAGACTCGCGGAGGCCGATTTGACGACCAAATTGGTATCTGGACATATTGACCGTGGTGAATATCCCAGATACTACTACAAAACCTTGCGAAGGAACCATATCGCCGCCACCTCAGGCACATTACGGCGACATGCAGAAAGTCATCTGGAGAGACTTCAGCACTTATGCGAGAGACAGCGGCCCTCGGTAATCTTGGAATTCTCGAGAGACTGACGTTTGGAGACTATGCGCAGACAGAAATAAGAGAATCTACCTCAGGTGGAGGAAGCTCCTACGAGGTGTCCTACCAGTGAAAGGGCAGACCGTCCTTTCGAACAATCCGGAGCAGTACGTCTATTACTCTACTTCAATGCGTCTTAACAAAACTCTTGCGGAAGTACTATCTCTTGGTCCTAAGTTTTGCATTGCACGACGGAGGCAGAAGCAATTAAAGCTCGAAATCCAACTCGAGTGTCTTCAACAAGAGAGGTTCATCCTCCGGAATATTAGGGAGCGTGCCATGAAGCACTCCATTGCAACTTGAGAAATGGAAGACTTACTTCTATGACTGCCTCTTCTAGGAGACGCAGCAAGCGAATTAATGAAACGACGTCTAGGGACGGCTATCGCGAGTGCCTTCCCCGCGGCGAACTTGCGCGTATTCCTTGCAAGTCCCCTCCTGCGGTTGGGAGGCAACGAAGGACTTCCGTTGCAGGCCACGTCAACGTGCATTTATTTACCCACCCGGTCCCGCGGAGCTGGATGCATTGGTTGCACAACGAGTCGTCTGGAGAAGAGGGTATACAAATAAATACCCGTCTGGCTAGGTAAAGGGGAAGTCGATCGACTTGAAGTTCAACTCTCGCACATTTAATCGATACGAACCACCAAGTCGAAGCCAAACCAACTGCATTTTACATAATTTCGAGAAGCGTGGTGAACGTATGCACTGCTGCCCAAAATGGCTCGATCTCGCGGCCATTGTCGTACCGGCCGACGGTTCAGACCGCTCGGCCACCTCGCCACGGCGGCGGTCGACCACACGATCTCACTGATTGTATGAGCAGACCACATGCAAATAAGATTTGTAATGGATACCGGCTGTTAGACCTCAAGGCTAACCATCTTGGGAGAGTGATCGAACGTATAAAAACTCTTCTGCAATGTAATTTAGGCACAACTGACGATAAAAATGTACCCAGTGGACGAATAACAAGGAATAAAGCAAGATCATCTTACTTAAAAGGCACTTCAACAGTGCCTTCTGTAGCAGATGCGACAGAACTAGAATAAACACTGAAATATCGGAACGACGGCGGCCTGCGAAGAAATCAAACGACTAGGAATGAGAGAAATCCAGTGGTAAGAAAGTCAGTGGAAATAAACAGCCTAGTGCCGAGGGTCTAACAACCGTTATCAACGCCCAGAGAAATTTAGAATTGCATGAACCCAGCGCGAATCAATCAACGTAATTACAGACCATTATTCAGTGTCGTCCGTGTCAGCGCTTCCAAGTCTGTCAAAGCAGGGGTAGAACAACAAAACCGCGAAATAAGCCATCTGTTCAGCCATCACCGGCCTATATCCCCAGAGCGCCACACCCTTTAGAGAGCGATACGCCAGTAGAAAATACGAACGAAATCGTCAGAGAACAATGTCGCATTAGTCAGTGTCTGCCTGAATTAAACACCAACACTCCCAATGAGCGGATTTCGGAAGACCAAACGCCCTTCCAAAGCCTGCTTTATAATATTGTGAAACCCTCTGAGGCCATTGAAGTGCTCAAAGCCTCCCGTCTTTAAAAAAATGAGCAAACAGTCAGTCGGCATCAACACGCTCTCGGCCTGTAAGGAACAAGCCAGACTGATTCTCCCGGCACTTTTGATAAAATGCGCCAACATTAGCGTTCTTTCTTCCATCGGACTACTCACCAGCAGAGAGACTGAAAAGTCTTCTAGTTCTAGAACCGAAAAAGACTCAGCGAAGAAGAACGCAATTGGGTAATCTACAACAACCAAGTCAAGCAGCGCCCATTGCTTTTTCTTTAGGCGGATCCGATTCGGGTGACCGGCGCAGTAAGCGAAGGTTCGAACAGCGTTGAAACCAACTCTCCCGTAAATCGCAAACTTTAATTCATACTCACCAACGTGCAAAGCTCGTCGAGCTTAAGATGCACCTCTCTAATCTATCTCCGGATGTAATCTCACTGACAGAACTTTGGTTGTTTCAACACGTGGACAACCGGGAGTTGACTACCCAGATACCAGCTGTTCAGAAGAGACAAGCCAAGACGTCTGAGGGGAGGCTTACTCGTGTATGCAAAACATGGGTCTATAGTTTCAGACAAAACGGATAAATTTGCGTGTACTCCCGGGGCTGTCTGGCGGACTATTAAAGCACCGGATTAACCAAATCTCGACGTTCTGATAGTCTACCGACCGCCGATAAATAATCCCACGGCTGACATCTGCCTGCTTGAGGACCCAGAAATATTTTCTGCTCTGACGCCTTAATCATGGAAGGCTTTAATGCACTACTTACTGACTAGAGTTCAGCTTACACCCTCGGTCCAGTTCAAGCTTTTGACCGATGTTTGCCAGACATGGCACTTAAGTTATTCCTCACTCAGCACGCCTTGTTGTGGGGGTGCGTCATCTTTTTTCTGTGCCCGAAAAACCCACCAGAATTAGAAGGCATATTTGGCGCGACGATTGTGATCAAAAGAAAGCTGGAATAAACAACATCACCTGGGAATCAGCTTCTTCCCGCAACATAGTTGAAGATTGGTTCAGTGAGTTGTTGCGCATTCTCCTTAGAAACTACTGCCCGACTACACGGGAGACTGAACAACAGACTCTAGAGGCTGACTCAATCTTAAGAGATGGAAGTGAATAAAAAGCGGAGACTGTGAAAAAAAAATTCTTCTCGGACAAGAACCCTGTGTCGATATATGTGTACAAGGCGCAGAGAAGCCTAGTTAGGCGACTAATCCTCAGGACACGTCATGCTTTCGAGAAAGGCCTGCTGGACCGAGCCGCAGAGAACCCAGAGTTATTTTATGGTTACATAAGGCGCAAAAACTGAAGCCCAATCCTCCTATTGAAGACTGGTGAAGATCTAGAGCTTAGTGAGAACAAGGCAAAGGCGGAACACCTTTCGCAATGTTTCTTTACGGAGCAAAGCGCATTTATTTTCCCCGAATGCGACCTAGTGGAGGACCCAACGATCTAGACTTTCTTTTGCCGAAACTATTGCTCTCGAGGAACTGTTGATACTGAATGAATCAAAATCACCCGGGCCGGTTGACACCACCCAGATTGCTGAAGGAGTTCGCTGCAGAACTATCCAAATCGCTGTCCCTGCTCTTTCAAACCTCGTTTGAAGCAAGCTGTCCACCGACTGGATTACACCACTGTATAAAGACAGTAGCAAGGTCTCAGCAAACAACCACAGACCGATCAACCTTCCTTCAGTCTGCTGCAAAAGTATGTAGAAAGTAACTAAGTGAGAGCTAGTGCGCTTCCTAGAGCAGCATAATCTGGTATGCGATTCCCGGCATGGATTCCGCATAGGCTGATCATGTGTAGTAAACCTGCTCCATTTAGAACGCAGGACCCGGGAATTTGATGGAGAGAATGCAGTGCACGCAGTTTAGATCGGCTTTAAGGAGGCATTCGATTGCGTACCACATCAGCGACTACTGCACAAACCTAGCCCAAATGGCATTAGGGGTAATATCCTGAGGTGGATTCAAGCTTTCTTAATCGGTCTCTCTCAAATTGTCCACGTCGGTGAGGGTAGCGGTTGAAAGCGGTGTTCCTCAAGGCCTCGTTGTTGGTCCTACCCTGTTCGTTGCGTACGTAAACGGCTACGTCGGTGAACTGAATTGCGATGTCACCATGTTTGCTGGTGATGTTAAGCCTTGGAGCGTAATTCGGACTGAATTTGATGAAGAGCGTTTATAGGCAAATCTGTGCCGGCTTGAGACTGGCTTTTGCCGTTTGATGTGACTAAGTGCAACATTCTTCGAGTCGGTGTAATCCGATCTCCAAGCCGCAGGGTTTGCCACCTGAATGGCATACCATTGCAGGAGGTAGACGCCCATAAAAACCTGGGTTTGTGGATCACGGTTTCGCTTAGGCTGTCGCTGCACTGCTCCGAGGTAGCGCAGTCAGCCTTGTATCTTGTCAAGCGGGCCTTCTCTGCCTTCGATGAAGACAGCTTCACCAAGGTCTTCCGATCATTTGTGCGACTACAGTTAGAGTTCGCTATTCGAGCGTGAAAGCCTTGGACATCTAGAGACCTCGGCACTTTCGGGATGGTTCAATGGCGTGCAACCGAACTCGTTAGTGGACAGGACTCCTGAGCCTACCAAACACGCTTATCTAGTCTCTATAATTCTCCTTTGAGCTAAAGACAGCCAAGAGGTAACTTGATACAAACATTCCGCATAATGCGCGGTCAGGACTGCTGTCTTTTACCTGCTGACTTCTTTGAGTTAGCGACCACAAGGAAATTCCGAGGTCATCCACTCAAAGTATGTGCGACTGTCGCCATTGTGGTTCTTCTTCTCCAACAGAGTGGTTGAAGCTTGGAATGTCCTGCTTGCAGATATCGTTATACCCACGTGAATCAAGGTTTTTAAGCGCAAGCTGTATCGGTTTACCTCCTCACATCATAACGTCACCCAGCCGACATCGCCTTAGCTATCCGTGTTAACAATTTATTATTGTCACAATGTTACCGTCCACATTTTAGTAACGTTTATTTTTTCTAATTTATTGTCCCAAATTTATTGCACGCAAACAATGACATTCACTTCGGCTCCTTCAGATAACTGAAATCGCACCAATTTGTCTATAGCACAAGTATTTATAGACTGACGGTGTACAATGTACTTAGTTTCCGTGTTTATAACACTTGGAGTAATTCATTTATCTGTACAGTTTTGACAAGTATTCTGTGACTTTTTGGTGTTTCCGTTTTCCAACTTTTGGTGCTCTTCCTATCCTTGTACCCAATGGGGAGTCCAATGGTGCAACACCTACATTTCCCTCAAATAGGCTGAACTGAACTGTGCCAGAATTTATTTTTTGGTCCATTTGCCTGTTCCGCAATTTTTCTCTTTTGCCATTCGTTCGCTCACAAAAAAAAACATTTAAATTCCGTCAATGGGCTCTCATGGTCAACATTACTACAGACGATTGCAGGCGGTGGTCAATTTCTGGACTTGATTCATTGTCCTGGCCCTGGCGTGCGCCGAGTTTCGTGCCAGGACAGGTTTTCTGGGATACGTTTATCGCTAGGTTTTTGTTTAGTTATTTAACCGAAGTTGTCAGATGCAATTGTGTGCATACCCGGCGTTTGTGTCCGCACTTACACGCTGACTCGTTAATCTGGAGATTACAGCTTTTGAGACGGGCTATCGCGGAATTAACACTATTCGCCCGAACGGTCAGACATATGTACATGCCATGGAGTCCGCAGTGTATTTTTTCTGCGCTTTGGCTCCGTTTCGCCGCGTCTGCCATTAAAATCCACCACCGGGTATATAATTCAGATTCACTCCACACCAGTCTTCCCTTTTCCTAAGCGGTATTCAGCCCTATCTACCTCGCCCCGTCAGGTAGCTTCAGGTTAGATGCGGCCATCGACTGTGACTAGTTTTATTGGCTACTGAACAAAACACAGTAGCTCTTTAGATTTAATTCGGTCGCTTACCCGACCAGGAAAAAGATGCCGTGATGCGGAATTGAAATACTAGCCTCCCAGTTACATGTCCCGATGTGCAGTCAGCCGGGTTTTGATGGAAGATTTTAGAGGCGATTTCGGCGTCTGCAACTGGTTTTGAGGAGCTTAGTTCCTGAGCCTTCGTCAATTTTTACTGAGCTGTTAGTACCAACCAAAGCCTCGTATGGTTGTCCATCCATAACTCAAATTCATAAAACGGGTACTAGTTTCGATACGCAGATACACTGAAGAAACGTTGTCGAGGGTCTAAAGTAAAGGTGAGATGCCCGTCTTCGCTGGTGATAATTGTTGTCTTTGTAATATGCGCGTATATCTCCGATAATGAGAACCGGACCAGACCAGTGTGAAACGTGCACATGCGCTGTTTAGTCTCGTCAGTCGCTCCGCCAGATCCCGACTTTGACCCTTCATGGCTCTGTCCTGACATTGAGGTTATCGGACATATTTAATGTACCGTGCAATTATTCGCCTGTACCGTGCGTCAGTCCGGTCTGTCCTTCTTTATGGTTGTGAATGCTGGGCTTTGCGCGTGGTGGACGAGCGCAAACTGGAGGTATTTGACCACCTCTGCTTGAGGACCATCCTTCGAGGGAAGTATACCGATTTCGTCTCAAATGAGACAGTCCGCGCTCGCTGTGACAACATTGCAAGGATAACCCAGGCCATCCAAGAAAGAAGATTGAGGTGGTTTGAGCATGTTTTTCGTCGTCCACCTCAGGAGCTCAGTGTTACTGCCCTCGATCCGGCACCGTTGCCCCATTGGAGGCGTCGAAGAGGGGGTCAGTTCAAAACCTGACCCGACACAGTTCGTCAAGACATTGGGGTGGCTCTTGGACCTTCAGTATTCGGTCTCCGTCGTTGGCGAAGAGAATTGGTTGAGCCGTCCAGATCTGCTGCCGCGGGTCGTCACGCGTGGAGAGGTACAGTTCGTGACATCATAGAGGCCGGCTAGAGCAGGCATAATCGCAGCCGTATCAACACAATACACACACACTGTCCTGACACCGGTTTCTGGTTGGCGAGAAGGGAGGGAGTGTGGTAAATGCAACCCAAGTCACCGTCCATGCGCCCATCAGGCTTCGGGGCACACGGTAGACATCGTCGTTCGCTATTGTCGGGCTGTCAAGTGACCACAGTGTATCCTATAGGTCACTTGAGAGCCTTAGTCGGTGTCCACACCGTGAGCTACGTCAACCACTGTTCGACTACCCGACGCTTGTCACTAACCCTGATGAATACCTTCCTATGCCACTTTCTTTCCCACGTCGCTAATGTCCCTAGCCCCATTCCCACTTCCGACCCAACCACCTTTTCTTCGCTTGGGATTTTTAATGATACATGGGCGGCTGCTACTTTTTCATAAATCGATACCCAGTCGGATTCAGGCTGCATATCCAAACAGGGTCAAGGTCACCAATTCCGGCTTACCGGACGAACACGAGGAGCTTGCGTGGCTCACACCTCAGGACTTTTCGCAGACTTTTCCCTGGAGGCACAACCGTAGCCCCAGAGTACAAAAAGTGGTAGGATCCCATCTAGAACTAACACACACAATCCGGAGGCCACACTGGTACGGTGATATTAGTAAGACGAGATTTCTTGTTTTGAATAGAAGGGAAAGCGATCACTGGAGCAAGGGCTTTGTTCACCTAACGGTTCTTATTCTCACTTGAGCCCATCATCGGAGACAGGGACAGACCCGTTTCTGTCACTGTCTCTGATGGTGGGTTCAAGTGAGAATCCGAAACTTCCGGCGATTGCGTCCTCTCCTTTTTCTTCTTTTGATTATTATTATTAACATGTTCCTGGAACTCACATTTTCGTTTGCATCGGCAATTTATTGTTTTCCTGGGCTAAAGTTCTGTCCTCGGTGCTGGCAGTTAGGGGCCTACGAAGTCCCCAGCCTCCGTATGAGCGCTGAAAGATGCCGGGCTGCAAAATTATCGCACTTCGACTGTGCTTTCAAATTCAAGGGATAAAATGGATAATCTCCAAGTATCCACCTCGGCAAAAACACCGATAAATCATCCAGAGTGGGCCTGTGAAATCAAGGGGTGAGACGCTGTTTGTTTTGTCTGTGTGGCATTTGGCAGTTTTGCCTAGCAACTTCACCGGACCGCATCACTGCAAAGCGAGAGTGGAGACTCGTGTGGCGCGGCTTGCACTTCTAAGAACAATTGTTAAAAACAAGTTTTTTTGGGGGCGAAGATCAGATTGTACCTCTTATGGCTGAGGGTTACTAACGACGAACGAACTTACCAGTTCTGCTCGTGTTATCCCCCGGCACCTTAGCGGTAAGCGACGCTAACCACCGTTCAGATGACCTGGGGTTCGAGCCTTACAGCGTCTGTCTTTGGCCCAAAATGTAGGCAACCCTCTTCCCTCGGGCCTAAATCTGTGTCCAGCACGTATGTGGCAGGCAGGAGACGGGGGCTTCTTTCTTGTCAGCCACTTTGTCCACAGTCGTTTTTGTTTGGTCCCCCTATCGTCATACGGTATGGGAAGGAGCGGAGAGTAAGTTCAAATCCGTGCCTGCGTTCCTCACTAAAATTCACCTGGTATGTTTCTAAACTATTGCCTTTGGCCCAAATGTGAAAGACTCAGTGCCTCAGTGGGATTCGAACCCACGACAGGAAGGTGAAGGCTTTAGTACAGCCAACGCTCCATCCACCTGAGCTACGAGGCCCTGCCGGACGACGCGAGTTTAATCAAATTTGGGTCAAGTTTACCCATCCAACTTACTGCAACGTCTGGAATCTACCAAAATATCACGACCCGCCAAATATTGCCTAGAGGGTTGCCGACGTGCAACATACTTTATCGTCAGGACCGGATTGCAATGATTCCTTTTCATGACGACTATTCTCACAACTGTGAGCGAGGCCTAATTAGTGCTGGCAATCTGACTATCGCTCGCAAATGGCAACGAATGTCTAGTCCACTATTGTGCCAACTCCTGAACCTTTACCTGACCTTAGGGAGGAATATGGCTACTACTGCTTCCCTCCCCTAACTACAGAGACAGGCGACTAACCCAGTCGAACTAACTGAACGTACGAACACGCGCAATAAAGGAGCATTAATGGAGGGTCTTCCCTGAGCGCACAAGGCCAGCTTTTGTAGTCGGATAGTGACTGATTCTGCTATTGCTAACAGACGCTAGCCCAGTAGCTCAGCGTAGCTCGAGGGGACTTCATAAATCACATGAATGACTTCGCTGGAGTCCACATGGTTCCCGGAATCAATAACATGTGCGAGGACAACGCTGTTTATGTCCCTAACTTCGCCTTTTCCCAGCCATGTCGGGAGGTGTTCTCGTATTCTTTTGGATAGGTGTCGACTCGTGCGACCAATATAGCCTACTCCATGAGAGCAAGTGAAAGAGTAAATGGACATTGAGGTGGTCGGAGATGGCATCCTATCCTTACCTTCTCCGCACAAAATAGGATTAGTAGAGAATAGTATTCGAACCCTTGCTGCTGCGAAGGTTCGTGAGGCAGCGTAATCAACGCATCGACTTAGGAGTTCACTCGCAGCGTTCCCCTGAAAAAGGACTTTCACGAACAAAGCTTTCTTCTCGGCAGTCAATATGGTGGGTTATTTTGCTCTCTCTACAATATTCTTTACAATGAACCTCTCATGATATCCATTTTTACGAAGCAAGTCTACGAGGGTTCGAAGTTTATCCTCTATGCTATTTGCCGAACAATCTGTTTTAGCCTTTTACGCCCAAAACCGGACTAGACTTCGTTTTTTGCTTTAGGGGTATGAAACCGCCGAAGTTCTTGTATTGTCTGGACCATATTTTTGTCGATAGACGCTCATTCGTACGCTATCGCCAGGTTTCCTTTTTGGAAGTACATCTATGAAGGGAAGCGAACCAGCCGTTTCCATCTCTAACGTCGAATTGATCGACGGTTGTGCTTGATTGATCGCACTTTTGAGGACAGCTACGTCGATTTCTGTGCTGGCAATTGCCAAGATGTCATCAACATGGCGACCGCAATGTCTAAGCTTATTGATTTGATCGGCGAGTTAAAATTCCTCCAGCTTGCCCATAAAGAGCGGTTAAGACAGGTCTAAGAGGCGAAATTGTAGAAGCGCCGTCTGTTTGTCTATGAGAATTGGCTGTCAAAAAGGAACTGCACATTTAATGTGAATCTTAGTAGTAGCTCAGCAAGTGTGCCGTCGGAATCCTTATTTTCTACTAGATTTTTACCGTCACAACTTGTTTAAGTATACCCTTCGTAACTTGGACAGGCACACTCGTTTTGTGACTAATTTACGGACATTTGCTCGGGCCCAGGTAACTTGTCTCACGGCCTATCCCCCCACCGAAAATTCGACTTTTAATTTTGTATATCCTAGCATCCCCCTGGCCTCTCGTGTTTGTGTCAAGCTGTGATTAGTGACCTTGACCTAATTTAGGCACGCCGCCTGAGCCCGGGTGAGTATTGATTTTTGCTCAAGACTGTCCGCGGCTGCCCCTGCGACGGGTAGTATGACAAGTAGGCCGAGGACGTCTCTGCAAACTGGAAAAAACGTTGGCCTGCCTTTCGCAGACCAGCAAGAGTAGACACATTTTCGCACAGGAATCAAGATTCACAGACAGGCGTGTCGGAAGAGGACACGGTTTAGTGAGGCTCCACCCACAAAAGTTTTTAAGTCTGAAACGTGCGTCTCCTGAAAGAACTTCACAGACAGAGGCGTAGGACATCACTGGGGCGAGAACGCACTTTTCCGAGCAAAAAAAAGTAAGGGGAGCTCTCAGTGATCACGCTTTCGTCGTCCTAAGGATTGTAAAGCTCTCAGATTTCGTTAAGCAGAGGGAGCAGCCAGACGATTTTCATTGCATCGTATGTAGCTCAGCGTATGCAGGGAACGAATCTGGTGGCAGAATCGCGCCACTCTTTTTTGGGAATGACCTTTAAGAGCTTCTTTTCCCCAGACAACACACGGAACTAATGCACGGACTTCTCTGGAGCTACTGAACTACTGCAGTCGTTAGTTCCCATCTGAAACGAAAAAGGTCGTTAGTAAACCAACTGATTATTCCGCCAAAAACATTCCACCATGAACGTCGATATTTTAAATTTATTCCTACCGCTATAGAAGAAGGCAAAAGGGATCGTTCGGTGCCTAGCTCAATCCACGTCTGACTTTTTCAGTTTTTCAGAGTAAATAGCAATTATTAGGAATCAACTTACTGTCAGTTTTTTTCTACAGAAACGTACTTTTCGGGAGTTGCCAAAACGCAATGAGGAGACGCATTTCACTCAAATAGTTAGTTTCACAATGAAAGTTTTCATAAGTGGCTGGAAATATCTTAAATATGGAGTCATTGTGCCCCTATTTACGCAACTGCTTCAGGTTTTTTCTTTGACTGGTTGACGTTTCTGGATCAGGACACGGGAATATTTATCCCTCCCGGAATTTTTTCTCGAGGGCATCTCTATTACTGGGTGAGGGGGACTCCTATTCCCATGTCCTACCAAGATTTTGTTTAAATACTTGGTTGAGGCTATTAGTCAGCAATTAACCAGTTTTCGCGCATGTTGTGAATTAATGAAAATTACCCTTACTGCACGCACGCCCAGCTTCCGGTGGGAAGCCTGCAAAATTCTCATCAAAAAATTTTTGAGTGTTTGGAGGTTTTGCAGATGAAAAGCAGTGGCCAAATATCGCCTTGATTTCCATCATCTCGGCCGCAGAATTTATTGCTGGAGAAATTGGTCCATAAACACTGAGTCTAGACAGTAAAATGAGATCAGAGAGGCCTTTCGTCGTAATTTCTCAGTCCCAGGTTCCAGAACGGCGAATAGGCTGAGTCAGCCAGATGCACTTTGGCCTCTGTCAGCGTCTAAACGGTGGTAATAAATCTCATCTGCAAGCAGACAGTTAAATTTGCAATGCTGTTCTAAATTCGGCATCGGTTCTACCTGCCTTCTGGTTGCAAGCCTCTGTGCTGGTCCAGGAGAACTGCAACGGTTGCTGGCTATGACGCACTAAAAGAAACACGTTTTGATGGCGAAAGTTAGACAGACAAATAGCAATCAGGACTACTCGAAAACCCGGTTTCAGCTTCTAGCTCCGGACGAGGAGAGTGATGTGTTACAACTGCCTGGCTCGGCGGGATCAGGTGTCGCTTTTTAATTCCCTCAGAAATTATCTACGAAGTTGGAGTAGATCCGTTTATTCAAGGTCTATAGGCTCAGACCGAGAAATTCATGTATGAATATATGGACCAAAGTCCATCAGCCACGGCGTGTAACCGCGTAATATTCATTAACTGTCGGCAGACAGCTAGTAGTATACTTTAGGGTAAGGTGATACCATACTAACAGCACAGGTACTAGCCAAAAGTCCATACACGCGTGTTTCTCCGATATTCTACCGCTGCATGGCGCAGCCGCGAGAGGTTCGGCTCGTCAGTGACAGTTAATGAATATTGCACGGTTACCGGCTGTGGCTGATGGATTTTGGCCCAAATATTTATTCATAAAATTCTCTGTCTGAGCCTATAGACCTTGAATAAACTGATCTACTGCAACTTCGTGGATAATTTCTGGAGAAATTAAAAAGCCAAAATTTTTAAATTGGAATATCTACCAGAAAACACACGGAGAATGCTGGGGTACCCACTGACGAGCCGAACCCCTCGCGGCTGCGTCATGCAGCGGCAGAATATCGGCGAAACGCGCGTGTATGGGCTTCTGGCTAGTACCTGTCCAGTTAGTATGGTATCACCTTACCCTAAAGAGATCGGGTGTGCTTGAAAAGTGGCTTTTTAAGTCGTCGTCAAGTTATCGTAATTAGTTACCAATTTTCCAAACAGTCACCCGAAGGCAATCAATAGTCTGAGGAGTTTAAAATTACATTTTTTCGAAGGCTTCTATCAAACAAGCAGCAATTATTTTCCTCAAAACCTTCGTCTTTTCCACAGCCTAGTTATATTTCATGTCAAAAACCCATTGATACTTCAGCACAGTCTTAAATACCCGTGAGTACACCCCAGATGGCGCTGTCCAGCGTGCTTTGGTCACGTGAAGAGGAACAGGCTTTGTACGGAGTCCTCTTTTAGTCGCAGAAGAATTCCATGTGTTCACATTGAGCGTTGTCTAGACGGTGTAGCTTTGCGGGACCCAATGACGATGGGGCAGGTCTTCGTTGATGAGGGAGGGGACCACGAGTATCCTAACGATACTACCAGGGAATTTCTTACGCCTTTTTGGAACTTGTCGTGCCGCTGCTTAAGGAGTCACACACATCCAACAAACGTTCACTAAAATTATACGCTTTCCCACTGACCCAAGTCCTCAAGTCATGCGCTCTCTAAGAAGTGGTTCTTTTGACAGTTGTCGATGGTCAACGATGAGATTATCGAGAAAAGGCATTTATGTAGCCAAAGATGCTGTAACGAACACTGCTCGTGATGTCCAAGTAAAGGTCATCGTACAAAGGAGAGGGTAAGTGTTTACCACTAGTAGTGACATTGTAGTGGGCACTGATTTTTTCAACTGAGACCGAAGTCGCCGGATGTTCGAACTGTTCGTCTGTGGAGAACCCTCTTCCCCCTCCTCCAACCCTTCCATACATTTAAAGCAACCAGGAGTTGCGCATGGATTAGCCCGACGCAACATCTAACGCATGACTCGGGATCTCGGCTGAAGGTCGTGCTAAGCACATGTCCAATCTGACATGTTTGTAAACTAAGTGAGGGGCAGGAAGCAGGCGATTACTTTTAAGACATTGAACTAACGAGGTACGGTACATCCGGTGCGTTTGAACCAATAAATTCCCCTTATTTGTCATGGCTTGAAAGGCTGCCAATTGACATATTAACTTAGCCCTTCGCGAGACTGAGAGTCAGGCTGCAATTGCTTCCTCTTAATATGGCCTTCCTGGCATTCTTGCCGATGTGGGATCCAAGAAACCTCAGGAAATGCAGTCTGGCACGTGTTGGGTGGGGATCTGGTCGACAGCGACACGCGTAAACGGGTATTTCAGCTTTGACGGCCATTGCACCAGAAAGTGCCCCGCCCCTCAGCTGTCTCGGCTTTGTCTTGCCTGTGCAGCAAGGTGGGTGAGAGAAGTGATGGTGTGAAAGGTCCTGCGTAAGTTAGTTTCACGATAAACTAATTCAGGAGCAAGTCATCACTTTTGGGACCATCCCGCAGGGTAGTGGTGGTGGTTGTGTTGGTGTTGGTGGCGGTTGTGGCGACGGTGGTGGTGGTGGTGGCGGCGGCGGCGGTGGTGGTGGTGGTGGTGGTGGTGGTGATGGTGGTGGTGGTGGTGGTGATAGTGGACGTCGTCTCTTGCGACGGCCGAGCCGTTATGTTACCATCGTATCGCAACGAGCGACACTTCGTGATAGCACTTTCAGGCGCGAAAGCATCGATGGCGACGTGATGTGACAACCAGATCGGAGGGGGGGGGGAAGTGTGAACGTGAACTGTAAACTTTTTCAATTACATTTCGTCCTTCCAATAGAAGCGAAGAGACGAGTCCCAGGAAGCAGTCGTGTAGAAGTAAACATGATAGCTGGAACAAGAAGCTTATTCGCCTGAGGTTTCGGATTCCCGCTGGAACCCATCATCAGAAACAGTATCATCTTCTACTGTCTCTAATGATGAGATTTTGTCCTTCCGTACGCATGCATAAATTTCCCGATGGATAACTTTTCTCCTCTGTGACAGGATTCAAAAGTACATGGGATGGTAGCCTATCTTTCACCAAACTGGTAACCACCGCATGCTCACGTCTCCTCAAGACCGGCCTAATGGGATTTTCACTCGATGCCTCTCGGCTTTCATGGGGCTTAGTAAATGCGCATAATAAGCGAAGGGGAGGAGTTACTTACGTCTTCACAGCCTTCGTGTGTGATTATTTCGTGGCAACACTATCTAGCACAATTACTCATCAAGGAAATCGAGACAGCCCAGGTAGAATTGTGGTTTGTCCATTGACGGAAAGACGTGTGTCATGTATATGTATAGACAGCATAAGATTCCCAGCAAACGCAGGCTCCCCCAGGACGTAGCATCCACATCTGCCGGTATACAACAGAGTGTATCAGCAAACGTTATCAGTGTCCAGGCTTCTGAAACTCGTCTGTTGGCAAGGACGGAGGTTCAAAACAGCCAGTTGATTGTTTAGACGAGGCGAGAGACCCAACTGCATCCTTTAAAATTTAAGGTTCACGAGCATTCGTCAGTAACGTCTCGGAAGCGGTCAGTTGACGTCTCACGCCGCTGCTCACAGAAGGAGACGCCCACCGCTTTCTTAACCAGATTCGGTGCGGTTGCTGAAAAAGCGAATATTTCGGAGATAGAGGGAGGGGGGACGAGACTGGGAGATTCCGGCAGACGCAAGTGGCCGAACATGCAGCTACAGTGGGGAGGAATTACGCCAACTCTCGGGTCGCGGCTCACCGACTAGATGAGACCCCATGTCGACGAAGTCCTAATTCGTTTGTTTAAATGCTACTGTTTAGGTTGCGGACTGTTTGAGTCCCAGTCCTTCTAGTCGCAGACTATCATCAAGCGTACTGACTTCTTAGCCTCTCCTCCGTGTGTAATGCTACGAATTTGCCAACAATACTGACGAGCCAACACCAGTAAAGAAATCGCGACTATTAACGGCTCGCAGTCATAGTCTCAAGCCTGACCATCCTCGATTATTGCTGAGAACGTTACTTTTGCTGGTTGTGTAGCTACTCGGCAATTGCTGGGTTAGACATAGGAATGTGGACCCCACCCCGTATTACCGGTGGCCTTGCGCTAAATTTCAGGCGGCTAACTATCCTCGTGTCTTAACTATAACCCTAACATTAACCCCAACCTCCTGGAACTCAACCCAAGGCCACCTGAAAGACGAAGGAAGGTCCATATTCCCTATGCCCTAGCAAATACTGTAACGCATTGTGCCTTCACCACCCCTATCTGTTGCCATGTGTGGTGGTAGTTTTGGGTGTCAGTTGGAAACGTCTGGCAACTGCAGTCCTTGATCCAGAGATTTGGCCTTCTGTCAAGCTACCTCGCGGTGAATAAGTGGTCACCAAGTCTTTTGGTGAAGTTCCTAACTTATCCTGTCAAGGCGACCGTGTGGGATAGTTTGTTTCAGCCTTCGAAAACCGGATGAGAGAAGAATCTTTTTCGTACGCCCAGTCTGCCTCGCCTTGTTTTCAGCATGCGCTAGTAATCTTGAGGGTCTGTTAACTCCGTGGATTCTCAAAGTTGCCGCTCATAAAATTGCAGTCAGTCCATCTCACGACCTTAAAAACTACCATCACATCCAGCCTGTAGGCCTTCCACTCATCTTAATGTTGTGGGGTCTTGCAATGCCGACCATTTTTTAAATTTTATATTGGAAGTGCGTTTACCGATTGAGTTACGAGACCTGCTCATCCCGCTGTGAACAGGAATCAATCCAGAACCCTCGAAGGCAGTCACATAACCACCAGAAATATATTATAGAAGGGACTTATATTGCCCATCGCAACCGAGGAGACAACGGCTCCCTGACTTGCTGGTTAAGAGTGTTGGACTTGCTAATGCACGATGGCCAAAGAGCGACGGTTCGAACCAGAGGTGCCGCCAAATCTGGGCTTGGGTAGGAATGGCCGACGACGGCTAATAAGTCGAAAATGGCCATCCCAGTCTCCCTGGTCTTTGTCGGAGACCTGTGGCGAGGTAGCAGACTAATTCACATTGGAAAATCTAGTCCCGTTTTCTTTTACTGTACTGCTTGTTTTAACGTGACGAAAGCAACACTGCTGGACAACCCCCGCTTTGCTGGCGTGCTCTGCTGTCAAGTCATTCTACGTTCTGCATCGCAGTTTATTCACCAACGGGTTTTACATACTGCTCTTAATACTTTGGGCTCCTGAGATATCATTGGTTATTCTGTGAAAACATCATCAGCTGCGTCAAATCCCCTCAATTCCCTCAATCTTCGCTGCACATACTGCAACGCGGCATAAGCTAATTTTTATGTTGGCAGAACAAACAACTTCGAGCACGGGTAAGGGTGTGGTTTATGGCCGGGGTTGCTTACTTCTGAGAGCATCTGTGTTGAGTAGCAGAGCTGAATATCTAAGAACTTTGTGGTATCACAAATTTTGATCCTCCATATTGTCAGCAATTAGAAGGTTGTACTATTTTTACCATTTAATGACAGTAGTAAATGCATCAAATTCCTCTTTGCAGGCATTGTCAAAGGAATAATGCATTGTCGTATTTTTACTCCGATGACTGCCTGAAAATATCTTAACTTCCCTCACACAACGGCCACCGCGAGGTTATTTCTTCCTCTGCCATGGGCTAATAAACGTCGCCAGTTATTTCCTCTTAGTACAGTGGGTGGGCTAACTCATTAAATGTCAAGAGTTAACACAAGAAAATCCCTATAACGCGAAATCCGCCCAACCTGTGTTCCCCAAAATCCTACGGCAGTAAAAAAAGACTGTTTTTAAATGAAGACATAGTTGGGGCTATAAATTAATATTTACTAACATAAAAATAATCAATTTTCACTGAAAAACTAAAATTTCAGAAAATGGCCATATTACAAGTCGTTTAAATAGGGCTAACTTTAAGAGTGCAAAATGAAGGGGAACGCGTGAAATGGTGAAAATAATGTAAAATAATAACAAATGCAAACAATCAGAACTTTTTTTGATTGTCCATTTTCATCAATCCCGCCTGTAAGTCTTTCAGGAATGGAGATGGTCAGGTTGTCGACAGCGGCTTGTTTAGTGCGATTGTCCAGAATAAAATCAAGTTTTTCATGCATAGACAGTTTCTTATTGGCTTTATGCCAGAGTCTTTTGATAACTGTGAAAAGATTTTCGATGGGATTGAAATAAGGACTGTTGGCAGGGATGGAAATCGACTGGAGTCCACATGCGGACAGGCTGGCTGTTGTCTATAAAGTTAGATTACGGTTGAATGCGTTATTAGATTCATACTTCTTTAGAACGATGGACAGGTGCATTGCCGTGTAAAATTATGCTATCCAGTCGACGTCGGTGGATGTCGTTGTAATTGAAAACATCCCTCACAATGTTGACGAACACCTTGCTGTCGATGGTGTCCGTAGTCGACCGCCAGACTGGCCGCTCTCCGAATTTAGTCGCTATCCAAACCATTAACCGTCGACGATTCTTGAATGTTGTCGTCCGCATAGTGTGCTCTTTTAGAAAGTTTTTTCCGCATATGACCATCGGGGTCGGCCTCATTGACTTGTCTAAAAATAAGAGCTCATCACAGAAGTTAATGCCCTTCCATAATGAGGGCCGGTCTTAGCAAATAAAAGACGTTCTCTAAAATGTTTTCTACCTAAAAACGGCTTGACCATGTCTTTTTGTTGATGAAGTTCAAATTCCCGCATCCTTTCCTAATTATTTCCAGAGAGAACATAAAGGCATTGTCGTATGTTTACTCTGTTGACTGTCTGAAAATACCTTGACTATCCCCACACAGCGGCCACCGCGAGACCCCTTTATTTCTTCCTCTGCCATGTATAAATAAACATCGCCGGTTAGTTTCTCTTAGTACAGTGGCTCCCCGAAGTTAGCAACCCGACCATAAACCATTTCCTTGCTCGAGCACGCGTCCAAAAATGAACATCCACTAGTTACGCCAAGGCCACCCACGACACGTGCTACCTTGGTGCGATGATAGGATGAGTTGGGGCCGAGAGTCTTCCACGCACAGAGAATTCGGTACTATTTAACTAATTCCAGTCAATGAAATTTGATGTGTAGTAATGGGCCCCCGAGGTTGTGGTTGTCTGATGCCAGATCAGAGGCGAATAGATTGACATTTATGCCAATTAGACTTGACAGTTCAAACCTCGCAACCGATGATATCCACCGTGTGCTCCACTGCAAGGTGGAGCAGGGACGGTGACTTGCGCGTTAAGTAGTTTATAGTGAGTGTGGACTTTCACTGCATCCACCGCAGGTGGATGACGCGGCTGAGCTCGCAGCTTGGCGCTCCACTCCACACCCCTGGTCCACACAACAACTGATCAGGACACAATTAGACTTAAACAGCCATTCACCACACCAGTCAATCTAAGTTATTTCGTAATTATGACGTTTCTTCCGATCCTTTCAATACTTTTCAACATGGTTGGACGCGAGAATATGGACTACCCGTACTGGAAATGGCCTCGCCCTTAATTTCTGGCGATACAGTCAGTTGGCCAACACATGTTTTCGGTAACTCATCATCAGGCCAATATATCTACATCGGTAATGATCATACTAAATGTAGACAGGATATAAATGCGTCTCAGGGGCAGGGATAATCAGACTCCATGTTCCCACGCCACCCGCATGACGGAATCAGCGTTTTGAGGACGGTGGAGTTGGGGTTAGAGGGGAAGAAGAGGGGTTCCGGTTAGATTTTAAGCGCTGTGAGTGCGTGTGACTGCTCTCAGGGCGTCGAGACGGCGTACGATCACAGTCTGGAGTCGGCCAGGGCAGACAGACCGCTTGTGTCAGCGTCTTCTGCCAACAGAGTGCTGGGTTCGCCAGTCGAATGGTCACTGTTTCGGCTGCGGCTAACACCGGTTTGCGCAGGCCTTTAGAGTAGTGTGCCGGTGCCCGGTAGATAACTTTAAAAACGTCTTTAGCGTCGGCTTGGTGGTTCTTATCGATTAGATGTGCGGGAATTGAACTTAAAATCGATTGATTTTTACCTCTACCTGGCCAGGCAGGAATGTGTTCGCGCATTCTCTTCTCCAGACATCGCGTTGTACGGCCAATATATCCCGCTCCACAGGAGCAGGTGAATGAATAAATACACATGGATGTAGCCTGTAACGGCAGTCCGTTTTTGTCCCCAACCGTAGAAGAGGAAGTTTGCGAAGAACAGGCGCAAGTTCGCTGCGGGGAAGGCACTCGTGAGAGCTGTCCTAAGATGTCCCACTAATTCGCTTGCTGCGTCTCCTAGAAAAGGCAGTCTTAGAAATAAGTCGTGCTTTTCTTCAGTTGCAACGGCAGGTTTTGTAGCACGCTCTCTTATATTCCAGAGGATAAATCTCTCTGAATAACCGTTCTCGCAGAGTGTGTTTTGCAACTGCTGGAGTTCTGCTTCAACAGTTTCAGGAGGGCAGATGCGTCGCACTCTAGCCGCCAGTCCCTGGACTAAATTTCGTTTTAGGTCCAAGGGAACAAAACTGTGAAAATAAATGTATTGTTCCGTCCACGTTTTCTTCCTGAATATCTTGAGTTGGATGGATCCATCCCTCTTGTCTGTGTAGAAGGACGTCGAGGAACGCGATCTCGTTATACGCCTTGGTCTCTGCGTCCCGTTAAACTTGTGAATTAGGCCATTGATGTCGGTGGTATGACTCGTCAGGCAAAGATATCGTCCACGTATTGACCGTCGAATTTAAGGTCATTAATGGTATCTCTGAGAATCGCTTTCTCGACCCTGCCCATGAAGACATTTGCGAGAAGCGGTACACGCAGCGAACCCATTGCCACACCATCTATTTGCTCGCATAGCTGGCCGTTGCAGAGGAACTGGACATTCTGTGTGCACCGCGTACGTAGTTCTTTTAGGGTCTCCACTGTCATGCCTATCGGGTAGTTTCTTTCCCTGATGAAGTCGCCCAGGAAGTCTATTTTCTCCACTGCGGGTACGTTGGTTAACAGTGATGATACATCTAACGAGAGCATCGTTTGTTTGTCCACGTTAATGTTCTTGATAGTCTTGACAAACTCAAATGTGTCTTTCAAATTTCGCGGATACAGACCATTTTGAAGCAACAGTGCAGCCCTTCTATGTAACAAGGCAGTCGGCAAAAACGTAAATCATTACCGCTGCGGGAACTGCTGGCTACTGCTACTGCTACGTAAATGGTGTAGGCTTTCGTGCAAGTTAAAACGACTAATAGCAATCTCACTGTGATTAATCCGTCAGATGCCTGTATTTAAACCGCACACGGTAACTGACAATAATAAGCTCAGTGCTAGTACTACTACAGCAGCCATTTCCTCGGGGCGTCGCGACTAGTAGTACAGTAGGCGGGCTAACTCATGAAGTGTCAACCGAAATTCCAATAATGTGTTTTCGTTTCGAAAATAGTGATTAAGCAGGGTTGTAAACTTAATCATCGTGCAGCGTAATTTTATAATGTTTCAGTTACCTCAGGACGCCCGCCTTCGAACGATCTTCTTTTGAGCCGCATGCAAAACTATACTCTGTAAAAATGACTACATATGTAGCATGCACTTTTGTCTTTTATTTCTGATGCCTTAAACATTCAATTATATTTCATGTAAAACACATCCACTTGTGATCCAGGCAACTTGGGCAGTCGTCCGTATAGATGAGAAACAATGTGAGGTCCAGCACAGTCCCCAGTGGAATCCCAGTGCAGACAGTTGCCCAGTCCGATTTGGTTTTGACAGTACAAACCCTGTCAGGTATGCGCCGAGCCGAACTTGTTGTGATTGGAATCTTGCACGATCGCATCCCGTCTGCCTGTCAGTCCGCCAGTCAGGTTACTGACCATAAAAAAACGTGTCAGAGGACACATACCGCATATAATGCACAGAATGTTCGCTAGGGTACTAGCAGGTCAGACGCGGACAGCTGTTTCACGGTCATTAACGGTCGAGCAAGATTCCAATCGCAACAGATGAGGGTCAAGCACCTACTTAAACTCTTGGACTTATGTCTGGAAACGAACTTTTTGTTCGCACATGAATATTATCGACAGCTGAAAGGAGCTCCTATGGGGTCACCTATTTCTGGCTTTTTGGCTAAGGTCACAATGCAAAAATTAGAGACTATGGCCGTACCATTATTCAATCCCAAATTGTGCGTACGCTACGTAGATGGCACCTTTGTCATCATCGAGAGAGATCAGCTAGAAACGCTGCGTAACACTATCAATTCAACACTACCGGGAATCACCTTCACGCTCGAAAGAGAAGTTAACACCAAACTCCCATTTCATTATGTCCTTGTACAGCGAAAACCTGACGGGACATTTCAGACATCAGTGTACCGCAAAGAAGCCTACGCGGAAGTTATCCTACATTACGAGAGCAATCACCCTATGGCTCACAAACGGAGTGCTGTTAATACCCTACTTAATCGAGCAAAGACACACTGCTCTGAGAACGAAGGGTACAAAGAAGAACTCAATTATCCGTTCAACCTATTTTCCCAAAACGGCTACCCTAGAGATTTTGTACACCGATGTATGAAACAGCAGGAATCAAAAGAAAAAAATGAGGATCTAGATTGTTTCGATCAGACGCCAAAACCAAAACATTGGCGAACGCTTCCCTACATTAAAAATGTGCCTGAACTAGTTGAAAGACACCCGAGGAAGCATCAAATACAAGTGGCTCACAAACCGACGACTACGCAATCCGCTTGTGCACCCTAAAGATAGGGTTGACTATTTGGATAAAAAAAGATTCCATGTGGCACTTGTAATGCGGTATACTGTGGTCATACCGGAAAATCCGCCTCTATACGCCTACATGAACACCACTTGGCAGTGAAGAGGCGGGACCACTTATCCCAAGTCGCCATGCATACTCTTGAAACTGGGCACAAATTCGCTTGGGATAAAACACGCATTGTCGGTTCCTGCCCACATAAGAAAGGCCGAAAAAGTCCTAGAGACCATTCACTCTGATGGTTCATGCATCAATCGACGCATCGGTCTTGACGCCATGTACACAAATCTTAAGGAAAAATGGAAAAGGTAATAGCCAATCAAGACGTGACATCAGCCCACAGCATTGACCCATCCTCAGCCATGACAAAGCAATATCGATTTTTTGGGCCTGTTTAAATTTTGACTGTTTCATCACACTTACTACACGTCTGACGACGAGCTGGGGAACTAGACTCGAAAATTTGCGAAATAAACTTTGTTCATTTTCCCAAAAGACTCATTCTTCTTCGAAATAACTCACTTCGTAAGGTACAAGACAGGCTCATTGCGTACTGACGATCACTAATGTCGGTGAAATGACAGTCTGAACCTGGTGTGTTAGTACCTGGGATAGCATTTTATCCAGAGATCTGCCCGCGAGAAAGCCGTCAGATATTTCATTGGGATCCCAGTCTAGCTCGGTCTATTTGGAGCACTGTCAGGAGCTTTTCTGTAGTCAATGTAGACTGCATTTACTGAGAGACCCATTCAGGAAGACTTTGTCCAGTTCTCAATAGGTATAAGCAGGTTATTGAGACTGTATTTCCCACTTCTATAAGCATGCTGACGCACACTAAGCAGGTTTGTCTTCTTCAAGTTGCGGAGACAGCGACTTATTAAAGTCTTCGGATAGCCATTCTGTTGCTGCTATCTCTGACGATAGACTTCCGTACGAGTTCGAGGGTTCAGAACAATAAACAGACCGTTTCGGTGTTCGACCAGTCTTCTTCAAGTAAAATCCCGTTTAAGGGATTTTCGGAAATTATTTCATTGTTTATTTTCCTTAATATCTGGATTGCTGATATCTGAAAGTTCCCCTCCAGAGTTTTTATTTGCTCTCTCTCTCTCTCTCTCTCTCTCTCTCTCTCTCTCTCCCTCTCTGGAGATTGTCGCTTATTTGTGATGTCGCCCAGTGAGCTGAGAAGACGCGCGAACTTCTTCTGAGTTGACAGGAGCTTCCAGACAAATACTGAATTCAGCTCCTAAATAAGAACCAATCGTATTTTGTTCAGACCTTAGTGCAGTGTCCCAATCTGTCTCCGTCAATCAACTCAAAATAATCTACGTTCCATCAAATTTTTCCTTTGGATACTCAAAGTTCGGATAGAAGAATCAAATGGCTTCGCTGCCGAACGAGGGTGAGGAGTCAAACCAAAGGATTTTGAATGCTCCTTTCGAACTTTAGGGGTCAGTTAAGTGCGTCTCTAATTGAAAATGGCTACTGATTTCCTTTGTCTTCCTTCAGTACATTTGTGCTCGTAAGTGCGCACAATTCGATCGACAAAATTGAAATTGGTGATAAACTCGTCTTATTGCCAAGACCTGGACCATGACGTAAATCTGGCTTTGTCATATTAAGTCATAGTCGCCAAGTTTACACACATGCCTACCTTGCTCACAAACGCTCAACACGCAGCTCTACTTTGCTGATACCGTCGTCTAGACTGTGAGACGTGAAATACGGTCTTGTTGTCCTTGATACCAGTTTCCTGAAGTAAGTTTGTCATTCTGAGGGTGTATGCCGACGCATACGTAGACGGGCTTGGAGACGTCAGTTACTGCGCCCGCGAATACCCCAGTCGTTCTTTCCTTACCACTGAAACGCAATAGATACTCTGAGGAAAATGAAGTGCTCACCAGATCAAGGACATTGCATTCCTGACGTCTCGGAGAGCTTGACCAGCTGCCAAACTGACCAGATCTTTGTAAACAGTTGGAACACGTGGTTAGCCTAACACTGCCATGGTAGCCTCTAGCTCCAAGATTGTCACTTCCCCTCCCTTTTGTGCTCGTTAACTCCCCTTTTTTCCACTATCCTTCCCATACGGTGTTTGAGTTACTAACTTTATCGATTAGCCAGCTTTACCCAAAGCCATGACCTTGTTGTTTCAGCATTGATTTTCTGCACGAATTCAAATCTGTTGTATTCTTCCCACTCGTTATCTAGGTTATGAAGCGACAGGACGCAGCTGACGAGCCGTCGCGAAATTTTTTGGTACCATAAAGACCAGCCCTGCTTGCCTGCTTCAGCCAAAGCGTTTAGTGCAAAAATCGACCAGAATTTTGAAAAAACGGCCGAAATAGTTGGCCTCGAGCTGATCGATTTTTCGCTTCTTTCGCCGCCTTGGCCTTCTGGTCGTTGTTTATGTGTGTTCGTGGCCTCCCGCGTTCTGTGTCGTCACCTCAATTGTGGTTAGTTGCGTTTGTGTCCCCCTTTTGGGTGAATTGGTCGACAGGCAGTGTTTACTCGGTAGTCTTAGGCTCCGTGTGACTGTCTTGTTTTCGTCACGGCGTATGTAGTGACGCAGGACTTTATAGGCCGTAGGAAGTTTTAGATGCCTGTTGATGGAGTTGACATCTGATTACCAAGCCTCAAGTTTGAAACGTTCTGCCCTTGGAGAAACTGCCACAGTTTTGCCTTTTAAAGAGCAGCCGTCTTAGGCCGGACCACTTCAAAGACAGGACAATGGACACTGGAAGGGAGAGCGAGACAGATTCTCTGCAAGTCTCTCACCTTCTGCAATTTAACTCGTCCCAAAATCGCCACCCGCTGCCGGTCTGAATTGAGTACAGTCGAAGAACTGTCGAGTATTCCGGCTGGCCACATCATTTGGCGCCGGACAGTCGTCCTCTTTGTCCGTACTCTCCCGCCCTTATGTGGTTTCAGAAGGTCACTAACGAATTCTTAAATACCATTAGGAGTGACATAGCCAAAGAAACTGCCGCAGTTTTGATTTTCAAGGAGCAGCCGTCTTAGGCAGAAACACTTCAAGGACAGAACGTTTCATACTTGAGGCTTGGTACTCAGATGCCAACTCCATCAACAGGCATCTAAAACTTCCTACGGTCTACCAAGTTCTACGTCACTACATACGCCATGACCAGGACAAGACGGTCCCACGAGCTTAAAGATATCGAAAAAACACGGCTCGTCGGCTAATTCACCTACACGGGGGGAGGGGGGCAACAACGCAACTGAGCCCAACTGAGGTGACGACACACAACGCGGGAGGCCACGAACACGCATAAACAACGACCAGAAGGCCAAGGCAGCGAAAGGAGAAAAAATCAATCAGCCCGAGGCCAATTAATTCGACCGTTTTTTTAAAAATTCTGGTCGATTTTTATACTGAACGCTTTGATAATGGAGAGCCGGCCAAGCTCTCCAAGACGTCAGCAATGCAGTACCCTTGATCCAGTGAGTTCTTCACTTTTCTCAGGTTGTCGACCCGGATCTCTTACGTTTGTTAACCTGGGCACAGTGGATACTGGAAGGGCGAACGCGATAGACTACCTACAGGTCTCTCACCTTCTGCAATTTAACTCATTCCTAAATCGCCGGACATTGTCGGTCCGAATTGAGTGCAGTTGATGAACTGTCGGGTATTCCGGCTGAACTCATTATTTGGCGCCGGACAGTCGTCCTCTTCTTCCGTACTTTGCCGACTTTATGTGGTTTAAGAAGGCTACTAACGAATTCTTAAACACCATTAGGATTGGCGTCCCCATCCACCTTTCTCGTGAATGGGTTGACGGCGTCGCCTTCTCCCCCTTCCTCCCTCCCCTTTCGAGCGTAATCGTCAGGAATGTTTTACTTCGGCAACCTTGTCTTCCAATTACTTACGGTACACCTTCGTCACCCTGGTATCTTGCCCTCATGAGCGAAACATCCGGCGAATGTCGGTTAATGGTTCTTTGAGGGCCAATAAGCTAGACTGGTTTATAGCTACCCCGCTTTGCCCTGGATACCTCATCAGACCACTTATAATACGGGTAATTCTAGACCACGTCGTTTCCGCACCTGTCTCTCACTTAAAACTCAGACATCTTCTAATTCCTGCCGCCTAACCCTTCTTGGCCTCATCCTAGTGAATTGCTCTTAAGTAGGAGTAGAGGACTCATGTATTCTAGTCAGCATTCAATCACACATTCCGCTACTCAAACGCTGATCTG
>CACRXP010001824.1:0-17934 GCA_902702965.1 Spirometra erinaceieuropaei
AATGAGACGTGCAGATACGATGTGAAAATATCATCTTTCGAAATGTCACCCCAATTTTTCGTCTAATACTAGTGTTTGAGTCCACTGACAAGCGGGCAGTAGTATCGTAACTTCACGGAGTTGAGATATCATTATTCTCCACCAAATACTAGCAAACACCATCTACACCTTAAAAAGTATCAAATTCAGGACAATTCTCTCTTATCTAATGATTTGTCTTTGAGATGCAGTCTGTGTGAAAGTTGTAGGAATTTTTCTGGAACAGGGACTTGGATGCCTAGAGTGTACAGTGCGGCTTGAGATCTCTATGGACGTTGCTTTGCCGCTTCAATCCTTCTATCCTGAAATTTTCCAAAAATTCGGAATGGACTGTCAGACGCACTTTAATGTGCACAGTGCTGTAAGACACACTAAAGGAAGGTTTCGTCAAATCTACTGGTTTGGTAAGTATGTCAGGCGACAGTTTGTACATATTGCGTGCACGTACGCTTATCTTGCTACTACCATGACATAAGTCATCATAGAGGGGGAACATTTAACCGTATAGAAGATGTTAAAAAAGGTGACTGGCCCCATGTCGACACTCACCATCCGACTCAGCTGAAGAGTCTCCTCGCAGAGTGGTGCTCCATTCTAAGGATAAACAGTCATGAGTCAGACTAAGGATGGCTCACCGTGCTCGTGAATCCGGACTCCAAACCCTGAAAAAGCTTGCAGACCGCCCGCATACACTCGTTCTCTGCGAAAAACACAAAACACACATGTTGTAAGCAAGGTTGCCTCGGTCTTTTTCAGATTGCAAAGGCCAAGACTATCAGTTCCCAGTTCAGGTTAAAACCGCAGTTGTACATGAGAGCGGCATTAAGAGTAGTAGCAGAAGTAGCACTGGGCTACGCCGTCTCCAATAAGATCGACGAAGCAGTGATGCTGTCTTGGAGAGAGGTACTTGATATTCCGCCAAAATGGCGGAAAGGAACCACGACCAATAGGACAACATTGCAGGTCTAAACTCTCAGCAGTGTAGTTCAATCTCCAAGCCGATCGCAGGGAGCTCAGAACGTCTTAATCAGATAGGTACTTAAGACTTAATCTGTATTTACCTTATGCTCAGCGCAAGTCTCTGTGACGGCAAAAACAAACTGGATATGCGGGCCATCCCCTTCTCCCAGGATTTGTCTCAACCAAGACGTCCTGACAGGCGGTAGACTCGAAACTGCAAATCCTTTCAGACATGACTTTTACCTCTGTTTGCGTGGAAATAGGCGCTAATTCACTTTTCACCCTGCCAACCTTTTACTGATTTGTCCAACGGACTTTCATAAGACATCAGGCTAGTCCAGTCAGTTCTATCCTTTTAGCACACTGGTACCTTTCAAACAATGCAAGGGGTATCGGAAAGCAGCATCTTTGTTTAAACAATGATAAGACAAGTATTTCCCGGAAAGCGTTTCATCACTATCGACCACTGTTGCCCATCTTGAAACAATTTTTTAAAATTTATTCGTGATTAATAGAAGTTTGTTGTGGTGAAGACGAATTTCGAGAATCAAGCTTGTAAGTTTATCGATATTTTAAATAGTTTTCGTGCTCAGGAGGTGCTACGAACATGTACACAGATAATTATCAACTGGCGCATAGTCCGGTAAATAGAGTGGATGGGGAAGAAATTCCCAGCCGAAATCTTGGCTCTTGTTCTGGGTCTCTCGGACTGAATGTGGAATCACGCCGCCATGCAGCTGAATGATATTTTTCTATTGGTAAGCTCTCGATGTCCAACGGCCATCGGTTGATGTGCTGTTACTATCTGTCCCGATTATAGTAGTTCGGAGTGAAGTATGCCTAAACACACAGCAAGGCTTTCTCGGGTATGGGTCTGATTTCGGCGTAGGAACTGGAGTCCGACCTTTGGAAAGCCATTGCGCTTGCTGTTAACGCAACTAATCCACTACTTTCCCGTATTCTTAGTAATATGTCCTTATAATTTTGAACAGTAGGCTAGCACAGAATTATATTTCGTACTAGACAGTAAATGTTTGCCCTGTTCTCGCAGCCAAACTATTGTTTTAGACTGACGATATGATTTAGAAGTAGTGGTTAGGAATACTCCAATGTGGGACAGCCCATACAAATCTGTGAGATCAGCCGTCCATTTGCACATCGAGGTAAAATTTTTAGAGTTGTCTGCCTTCTCTGGTTCTCAGTTTTTTTAAACTAATATCTCCAGCCGTCGGACTCTAAGATACTCGATTATTTGGTTGATAAAATTTTGGGCTACGCTTGGTGGCGACGGTAGGATGAAGGACTCCAGCTAACCGTCGGTAGACTGTGGATCGTGCCACACAGTAATGGTGGTAAGGGGGGTTTACGGGTGCGGCATCACGCGGGCAGTAAGTTAACGGGATTCAGGACAACAGAGAAGAGAGTCGGTGGCAAAAAACGATAATTCCGCTTGGTATCTGCATTTTTTAAAATTACAATTTAATAAAGTCATATAGTACACACTAACGAGAGGACAATTATGTGCGCGTTATCTGAGTTGCAACACGAATAACCAGGCAACCTGACCACCATCTTAAAAAATACCACCTTCCTGATAAGTGAGTCCTAGACAGCGATGAATTCACTTTGTTCGGCTTTAAAATGCACACCTTCAAACAGAGCAATAATGCCTATAACGGGGAGTCTTTACGCCTGTTTCATGTTTTCATGGTTTAATTGAAAACATGCTCCCGCCCGATAAATGTTATAATTACATGTTTTATGTAAACTGGAGAAGTCGTTTGTGTGTCTGCAAAGCAGACTGTCTCTCAGCTTTTCAGGTGTGGTCGGTCATTTTAACCGCCTCGCGATAGGGTGCTAGGGTTGTCTACTTAAATAATTTCCCTTTTCTTTCAGGAATTTGTGCAGCTTGACCTCCCGACGTCTTACTTTGCACTAGAACGTACTCGGTGACCCATTCGAAGAGCATTTTGAGTGTCCATAAACGCAAGCTAATTCACGTATCTTCCGGTCTGAAGATTCGTTATGTTCCTTCAGTCGGCCTCTTCATTGATGGGAGTTCTAAGGAGATATGTCATTGTTTTTTAGAGCTGACCTCTTCACGCGAGAAAACGTTCTTCAAACATGGGACATGTGACCAAATTCTCTTCCTACTTCTAGTTTTCCAGAGTTTATTTCTGCATGCATTTATTGCCCTTACATTTTAAGCAAATATGTTCATGTTTACTATTGTCAGTTTGACCAAAGGGAGGTTTGAAAAATGTATTGATTTATGGGACAGGGAGAAATATTGCGACTAGAATATAAAAGTAGCCTGCTAGGACCTCATTTAAGTACAGACGCTTAAGTAGTGTGGAAGAGTGTTAACGATAGTGTGTGAGACCCCAAGTAGATGGAAACTCCAAAAATATACTTTAACATTTGATGTAACTGTAAACATCTTCTATTATTCGCCGTTCCCATAGTGTGAAATTTCCATCCCTTCCTGACTAAATGTAAACTTACAAGCGACGCCTTATTCAATGTCCGCTACTCTCTGAAAATTGCTTTTTGCTCATTTTCTAATTATCGTGCGCACTTTCTTTGCCAAATGACAGCGTACAATAGGCCTCTCGGCAGAAATTTATGCATTTACTGTGTCTTCTTGCTCCCCGTCTTGTGTGCTGTTCCACCCGTAGAATATCCTCTAGCACCACTCAAGGCATTACACGGTCCACAGGCTATCTCAAGTAAGTTGGACGTCCTACACTTTATTGTTGCCGGCAAAAATATCAGTTGGCGTTTTACTGCCGACTACAAACCCATTCAATTGTACTCCTAGTGGGACTGTAAAACAAACGTGAGAGACAGTCGTTCACCTTGCTCGCGCCAGAGGTGCGACCTCTTGCTCCTTAGGGGATTTTTTTTACAGGTCTTTGTTTTCTATTCAAACAAAGTGGCATTCCGAAATGGTTTCTAACTTTGTACGGTCATGCACAGATTTCCCCTACTTTTTACTTCTTCCTGTCCGTCGGAGTGTAAGGGAAAAGGGATCAGCACTGCCGGGGGGATGCAGTGTGGTGTAACGCAGGTGGATTGAATGGTGCCGGGGAAGGGGGGAATGGGGCTTGCCCAACGCCAACCACGCCTTCTAGTTGCACGCGCGTCAAGGTCAAGATGTGTGGAGGTGGGTTCGGGGGGCTGACAGGGCAGTTTGTGCCCGCATTTTGCCGCCACACACACACCACATGCACACACGTGCTAGTAGTTCACCCGCCACAGCCCAGACCGCGCTCGGACGCATGTCCGTTAACAGGGCACTTGGCCCGATTGGAGGTCCGATGCAAAATCGTCGTTTCTTTGGGCGCCAGTTTTGTCAATTATCTTCATGGGGGGGGGGGCAGAGAGGGGTGCTAAGGAGGCAAACAAGGTTTCAATGCTCCACTAACCGTAGAGCGCCCTCTTCTCCAGACTGACGACGAGATCCTTCAGACATTTGCACCACAGCTTGCTGTAATTGAGAACAAAGTCGACGGCGTTCTTGTCTTTTCTGGAGAGAAGTTTGTCCTCCTCAGAAATACCATGGCCTAAATTTCACAAAGAAAAAACAGGAAAGAAAACGTTGAGATCAACCAAAACGCCATCACTGAAAAGCTGAGACATTAACTCCCAACAGTAGCCTAGGACATTGTAGCGCGATTCCTGGCTTAGTAGATACAGTGAGCGACCGATCTCATG
The DNA here is from genome assembly GCA_902702965.1 of Spirometra erinaceieuropaei. Lineage (NCBI taxonomy): Eukaryota > Metazoa > Platyhelminthes > Cestoda > Diphyllobothriidea > Diphyllobothriidae > Spirometra > Spirometra erinaceieuropaei. The sequence goes on from CACRXP010001824.1 coordinate 4,717, forward strand.
AAATGTTGGCTGAAATTCTGAAATGCGTTTGTGATTGGGAAGGATTACTTGGTCGCGGTTGTTATACTGACTATCTTGCGGCATAGCCCTATTATATTTCGGTCGCGGCAGGATGTCAGCTTTTAAGTGCACTGCTTTTCAATCTCCTGTAGAAACCTTACTCAGTAAAAATGACTACTCAAGCAACAGACATTTTTTACATTGATTTTCGATGGTCTTGCAAACTCGAATATATTTTATAGAAACAGGGAACGAAAATAGGGTTTCTTTCAGTCATTTGATAGAGAATCGCGTCATCTTTATCTTTTATACTCGACGAAGAAGTATAATTAGGTTTCAAAAAAGTTTTACATTTCCCGAATAATTTGGAACTTGATCTGCCGTTGCATTAGCGCTTAGTACTTTTAGTCTACAAGGTGCATGCTTTCCGCGTAAAGACGATCTCGTATTCATTTATGTCTTTATAAAGATACCATAAAGAGTCCATAAAATTTTGCAATGGATGCGGGCCATGTTGTACATTTCTTGAGAAGCAGCGGTAAATGGACAGGCACGATGCTGTATGAATGGACGTTGTACAGTTTTAAAAACCTTATAATTAGAAATTTTTTAATACCTCACTGTACACCTTCGTCGAATATAAAATATAAAGATAACGTGGTTCTATATCAACCGACTGAAAGAAAGCATGTTTGGTTCATGGTTTCTATAAGATATATCTGAATATGGAAGACCTCGAAAATCAATGTGAAAAATGCATGTTGCTTGAGAAGTCATATTTTAATGAGTACGGTTTTGACAGGAGAGTGCAAAGAAGTGCAGCTAAATGCTGAAATCCTGCCGGGTCCGAAATATAATAGGGCTATGCCGCAAGAAACTCATTATTACAACCGCATGTAAGTAGTCCTTCCTAATTCAAAACGCATTTCCGAATTTCAGCCAACATTTCATGAGACCGGTCATTCACTGTACTAGTCAGAAATCGGAATCAGATTTTAACTATGTCGTCTTTATTCCAAAAATTAAGTCCGCATTAAGTAACAGTAATTAAACAACATATACTTCTTTAATTTCTCGTAGGATTGCCATAGAGTGGTCATCATCTCCTTTCAAAACACGTTAGCAGCCGCACTTTTTCGTCAAAGTTTTAGTCTTGCTGACTGACCAGGTTCTCTCGATTTGCTGGGTGAGCACGCCGTACATGGATCAACTTGTCCTGGTGATTGACTGTTTTGTGATCTTACCCAGCCACATTAATTTGCCAGTAAGATGGTCATTCGTCAGAATGCATTGTTGAACCTGCCTCTACTTCGCGTTCAGTGATAGGGATCGACGTCGCTGCATCTTGCAGGTGTACGTAAATGCACCTACCATCGGTATCCTGACACAATCTAAAGATCCACGGACCATAAGCGCGTAAGTCGTGTCTTCAACAATTCTGCACTGGACCGCTACTGTTTTTTTTTCGGCAGGTGCATCTTCACCTAAAAGACGGCCACAATTGTGCTTAGGGCGCCCTTCAAAACTGGTTTTCTGGTGTTTCAGTCAAATTTCCTCTCCTAGCGACAGAAACCACTTTAGAGAAGACTTTCCGCCACGGTATTTGGGCATCTGCCAGTAGGCTTTGACACTTCTTCCAGTGGCCTTCCATTGCTCCAGAGATACAATAGTCCTAAAATTTAACTGAGCTTCAAATTACAGTGGAGTCTTCCGTCCAAATCACCAACAATGGAAGAATTCGTACCACTTTGTTACTGGTCGAACAGACTGGCAACCCTTGCTTCTGCCCTTCCATACCGTCACATCCTGTCCACGGACCTTCTTTTTTCGTGAACTTCGTCAGCCCAGTGCACTTGCGGAAAGATTTTTTCTGCATTAAAAGACTCTGTCGGAGGCGATGTCGTGACGCCGCCTCTTCACTGCGCAACACCTCAGTATAAAACTCTCTTAATAACACTTTAAAGGGCATGTCGAAGTGAAAGTACAAAATGCAAATAGGAATCACTCTATAGTAGCACCGGTACCTAATCCCTTGGACAGAGACCGTCACATTGCCTTCAACTTCTCAGCATGCGTGAATTAGTTGCTCTGACGGTTGTCGTAAGCATGTCTTTTCCAGGGCACATTTTAGAATTCCTTTTTTTTCTTGCCGATTTAACAATGCCAGCATTGCATGGACAGTCAGTCAGTTTTACCATTGGGGGTTTGTGGGAAACGCTTCTAATTCCCTAGTTTTATTTCATGGTCAGAGAAAATATGGAGTAAAAAAGAAGGCAACAGTTAAGAGAGGGACACCACTTAATTGTCCGTAGACTAGATCACGTCATATGAGGATTTATCTTGGCATACATTTGTATGCTGTTGCAAAAATTACACTGCCAACGATGGTTACTCAAAATCCGTTATTTTGTGAAACTTCCTTTTTGTTGTACGTTTAATTACTACTTTCATTTTCGTTGTCTTACAATAGTGTAGGACAAGACTTTTGGCATAAATCCAGGCAGTTTTTGTGCTTTCTTTCATTTTTTTAGCTTACTGTCTAGCCTGCTGTCCCAACCATAAAACTCCATTTAGTATAAATCACCTATGGCACGATCCACAGTCTACTGACAGTTAATTGGGGTCCTTCTCTATACCGTTGCCAAAAAGAATAATTTCGAAACAAACGATTCAGGGAAGGAAAGGAAAAAATATGAAAAACTGAGAGAAGGACACATAAAAGTGGGCGACGGTGAAAAGTGAAGACGATGAAGTCATCAGGTTAGATAAACCGAAACTTTCCACTTTTCTGAAGAGCCAATTAAATGTTTTAAAAAGTTCTACTAACATTTTGCTTGTAAAATAAACCAAAAAGCCCTGACCGCTGTGTCTCCCGCTTCCATTGAGGGCAAAATCGAAAGGGGCATCGCTTTGAAAGTTTAAAGGCCTATCCCATTTTCTCAGTAATTGATGTACTAATCATCGCGCTTTAGTAAACTATAACTGGGAGCGTGGAACCACCAGTAGAACTTGAAAAAATTCGCTATTGGAGACAACTTCAGCCTGCAGTCTGTGTTATTTTAACTAAAAAATGAAGTCAGATGAATCTGAGCCGCAAGGGATGACCAAACTCTAATGAATAACAGTGAAAATTATTTGTACAGGAGTTAACTAAACAGGCAATAAACTGTCAGAGCTATTCTATTTTGGTTATTCTAAAGGATCAAGTCAATCACCAGCCGCATTAAACTGGTTCCTTACGGGTCCGCATGAATCCCACATTCTAGAAACAAGTTGGAATAAGTCAGTTTATTGCTAGAAGGGTTTTTGGTTTCACCTGATTCAAATCGTACCTGTCGACGCGACGAGGAGAGTTAAATGGTCAACGAAGACCCAATTCCCGGTGTGAACAATCAAGATCATTATTCCCGGTCAGTAGATTATTAGGTAAAGCCCTCACCAATGTAATAGTGGACTTGCATGATATCGGATTTCATCGAGGCATCATTGGTTGGTGACGGCACAATGACGAAATTCACCATCCCACTGCCTCGTCTTTATCAGCACAACTCTCCCGATCACTGATCGCCGTTTGCCAAGCAAACGCCTGCGTGAACAACTGACCATCAGCTCCAATGCAGAGCGAAAAACGCTCATTTCCCTGATGCAAAAACGACAAATCGGTATCCATCACTCTCACATGACTAAATACCCCCGATACCAGGAGACACTACGCGAGTCCGTTATTGCAGTTATGAGCGCGTTGCTCGACCGTAAACAAACTTCGGGTCCTGATCTCGGTTGTACATCTCGGCACGGCTGTGCCCCCGAGAGATGACGGCAAATAAAACAGAAACGGCCAATCCACTGCCCCTGTACATGTCAATAAAAACTTCTCCTTCGCATAACTGCTAAGCGTACGCTCTAAAAATTAACAAAACTTTCTGGTCCACTTGGTTTTATGCGAAATCAGTTAGTAAGCTCACGAGGGAGTTGTATTCCTCCAGCTGGCATGAATGTAAGCCAGGTTTTCAGTTTTGTTTGTGAGAGGTTCGACCTCGAGTCCGTGCACTTTGCTACACAGCAATGAAAGTCAGTAATGGCGAATGGTTAACAAACTGATTGTTAAGTGGAACAGCACGGGAGATCCGAGATCTTAACCTCGAATCAGCGAGTCTGATAATTACTCAGCTCTATCGATCCTGATGGGGAGGACAAAGGACAGTCTGAAGGGGAAGGGCTTTTATGTTCCATGCATCAGGTTCCCTGGGCTTCATGTTTCAATGAATGCCTGATACGATCAAAAAGACCTAAACACCAGGCTTGAGCGCACTCAGTGGCTATTCTAGTTCTTTATAGGTGTAAACACTTTTTATAACCCAATCACTGGCGGAAAACCAATGAGGGAAAAGCATTCTTGGCCGTTTCATCAGTTCTTCACATCGGATTGCCACCTCGCTGAGAGCTTTTAGCATCGGACCACTTGGGGTTGTTTTCCACATAAGAAGGAACTAAAAATACCGCTTCCCATCTTACCTCAGCATACTTTCTATTTTCTAGACGTAGTATCGAAAATATTTTCGCTTCTCTGTAGACTTCAAAGGCTAGTATGCCTCTTGGGACCGAAATTAAAATTTGAGTTTTAGTTTCTAGTCGAAATCCTGTAATGCATTTTCGATTGGTAGGGATCACTTGGACAGTGTTGCAACATCTATCGTTGTAGGGCATAGTCCCAAAAAAATCAGTTATGCTGCGGTTCTGGCTTTTGAATTGGCATCCCATTGGCCGCTTGCTTAAATCATACTTGGTACAAAATGGCTGCTTTTTAATTCCCAAGTAACTTTGCGTAACACCGGACGTTTCATTTGAGTTTGGGGTTTTAAATATAAATGCTGCATAATTTTTCTGTAAAGAAGCTAATATGTTTTTCTTTGCCATCATGAAAACGCCAGTTGAAGGTGCGCCATGTTGCAACCGTCACAAGCAACATTAGTAAATGAACATACATGAAGTTGCATGAAAAAAATATTTATCTGTCCTACAACACCTTTTGCTTACCAACTCTGTCAAAGCTGAAAAATACCCCTTCTTAAAGTATAACATTTGGAGAAAACGCAATGCTCTGCCAAACATGTACAGGAAAGCATGCTTTTTGCATGTCTTCGATAAAATATATTTAAATGTGTAAGGTCCAAAAGAATCAATTGGAAAAAATGTATACTAATTAAGTATTCTTTTTAACGGAGTTCGGGGTAAGAGTAAAGTTTTTGACTGATTCTTTTAGCTGATAATGGTCGTCCCGACGGAGGCTGCACATCCAGTAAAAACCCCACGTCTTCCAGCTTGTCATTTACCCCTGCACAGACCAAACTGTCTTACATTCAGAAAGCAGAAAATCCTGTCCAAAATTCGGGACGAACTATGAGAGAGAGAGAGAGGACTGCTTTATTTTGAAAATAACTTTCAAAACTTTCAGCAAAAACGGTTCTCCTGTACACAGTGATTACCATAGAGATTGACAGGCAAATAACTGAGTAGAATTACAGGACGAATATATGTAATTGCCACGGCTCGTCCATCACCCGCCAAGAGAACCGTCATTATCCGGAATAGCTTGTGGTGGTGCCTCGTGTATGAATCTAGAACATTGTGAGATGGGCTCGTGCAAGAACTACCTTAATAAACTTTTCGCATACCCATCGTCTTCTTATGGATGCACAAGGTTAAGATAACGGAAAATGGAGGCGAATGCGAAGACTTGCGTGTCCTAAAGCTTTTGAGTTACTCTTGCCGTTCCCGCACTCCGCACAAACCATTGTTTATAGAGAGTCAACTGTAATCTGACTGGGGGTTTGGAATAGGGTCCATTTATCGATCAACTCGGCAGCATTTGAGGTCGGGACTTCTGGCGCATGCTGACCAGGTAAAGCGTTTTTGTTGCTGATAGTGAAAACATTATGCATGAGATCAGAAGCGTAACAGTCCGACGCTCTGTTATCCCTCCCATACCGCAGGTCCGAGATTCATCGACGTTTGGTGAAATTTGACATATCAGCTGAAAGAGTGTTAACTCCGCCACCCACTCTAACCACTGCACATAAATCGGACTTTCCCTAAATTTTGGGGGTTCATAGGAGTTAGAACTGCATATGTTTACATACGAGTTTCCGTTCGCCTTGGCAAATTACGCTGTAATAAGGCCGGATGAGTGGTGTGAGATGCTTTTGTTGATCGTTGACGAGTTTTTTTCACACGACCGAAATCACCCTTGCGTACTGTAAGCAGAAGATCCGTACAGTACCGTTTTTGTTAGCATACGAACGGCCAAGTGTCACATAAGAGTGCGAAAAGTGAAATTGGACTGGACGGAGGCGTGTACGACTTCTGGTACTCGAACTTCACTCGCGTCATGATGGAATTGCAGGTAGACAGCCAGACCTCATTGAGGAAATACTGGCATTGTGTTTGGATTTCGTGTAGCGCTTGTCATCTCGTCAGGTAACTCTTCCATTTTGGTGGAAATGAAATTCCGATGAGGGCCAAGCGGTGCCGAAACAAGGTTTCACAACGTAGACAGTTGAAAGGACGTGTTGTAAACGACGACAGTAATGTCTTGGAGTGTATGGAATAGGTAGATATTTTTGGCATTGCGGCAGATCCAATAGGATTAATCCGGATCAGAAGCGTCGTTGCAGGCGCATGAGAGCGGTCTTTTTTAGTAAGTTCTTGCATTTATGATTTTGCCCGCCTCGTCGGCGTGTACGCGTAAAGTTGTCACTGTAGAATATATGCTGTGTGGGCGCTCCTCAGCTATGCCTCCGGCATGATCTCTACTCAGTTGGACATGATTCGACTAGCTAATAACGTCCAGTTCCCTCCGGAGGCGGCCTCGGATAAAATGGTTCATTTTTCAAATTCCACTTCGATAGGGCTTCGCCAGTTGATATTAACTAATTAATGAAAAAGTAAACATCGCGGATCAAACGACTCAATGCTCACATTCTACAACGATGCGACATGCATGTAGACTACCTCTTCTAAGCGCACATTTGATGATACTGATTAGGTATTCTCTTTAAAGGTGTCCGGGGTAGGAGCAAAGTGTTTGTCTGATTATTTTAGCTGATAATAGTCGTTCCGACGGAGACTGCACATTCTCTGAAAACCCCACGTCGTCAAACATGTCATTTACCCCCGCACAGACCAAACTGTATTTCATTCAGGAAGCAGAAAATCCTGTCCAAAATTCGGGACGAACTATGCGGGTAAATAACTGAGTGGAATCACAGGGCGAGTATATGTAATCGCCACAGCTCGCCCATCACTCGCCATGAGAGCCGTCATCAGCCAGAATAGGGTGCGGTGGTGTGTTGTGCATGAATTTGGAACATTGTGAGACGGCTTCGTGTATGATTTACATCAATTAACTTTTCGCGCGCCCCTTGTCTTCTAATGGAGGCACAAGGTTAAGATTACCGGAAATGGAGACGGATATAAAGGACGGTGTGTCTTAAGGCTCTTGCCCCATTCTTGTCGTTTCCACACTCCAAATAAACCCTTGTTTAGAGAGTCTACTGTAGTCTGATTGGTGGTTTGCAATAGGGTCCATTTATCGATCAACTCGGTGGCATTTGAGGTCGGGACTTCAGGCGCATATTGACCAGATAGAGCGTTTTTGTTGTTTATAATGAAAACGTAATGCATGAAATCAAAGGCGTAAAAGTCCGGCTCTCCGCTATCCCTCCCATACCGGTCACAGGTCCGAAATGCATTGACTTTTGGTGAAATTGGGCACATTGGCCGCAACAGTGTTAACTCCGCCCCCCACTCTAATCAGTGCACATAAATCGGATTTTCCCAAAATTTGGGAGGTCATAGGAGTTAGAACTGCATATGTCTGCATACGAGTTTCCGTTCGCCTTGGCAAATTACGCGGTAATAAAGCCGAATGAGTGGTGTGTGATGCTTTTTGTTGATCGTTGACGTGTTTTTTCACACGACCGAAATCACCCTTGCGTACTGTAAGCATACGATCTGTACAGTACCGTGTTTGTCAACAGACGAACGGCCAAATATCACATAAGAGTGAGGAAATTGAAACTGGACTGGACGGAGGCGTGCACGACTTCTGGTACTGGAACTTCACTCGCGTCATGATGGAATTCCAGGTAGACAGCCAGACCGCATTGAGGACATACTGGCATTGTGTTTGGATTTCGTGTAGCGCTTGTCATCTCGCCGAACAACCCTTCCATTTTGGTCGAAATAAAATCCCGATGAGGGCCAAGCGGAGCTTACCAACTCTGCCAAGGCTGAAAAATACCCCTTTTTAAAATATAACATTTGGAGAAGACGTAATGCTCTATCAAACGATAAAATATATTTAAATATCTAAGGTCCTAAAGAATCAATTGGAAAAAATGCATACTGATAAGGTATTCTCTCTAACGGAGTTCAAGGTAGGAGCAAAGTGTTTTTCTGATTCTTTTAGCTGATAATGGTCGTCCCCACGGAGACTGCACATTCTATGAAAACCCCACGTCTGCCAGCATGTCATTTACCCCTGCGCAGACCAAATTGTCTTACATTCAGAAAGCAGAAAATCCTGTCCAAAATTCGGGACGAACTATGCGGGCAAATAACTGAGTAGAATTACAGGACGAATATATGTAATTGCCACGGCTCGTCCATCACCCGCCAAGAGAACCGTCATTATCCGGAATAGCTTGTGGTGGTGCCTCGTGCATGAATCTAGAACATTGTGAGATGGGCTCGTGCAAGAACTACTTTAATAAACTTTTCGCATACCCATCGTCTTCTAATGGATGCACAAGGTTAAGATAACGGGAAATGGAGGCGAATGCGAAGACTGGCGTGTCCTAAAGCTTTTGAGTTACTCTTGCCGTTCCCGCACTCCGCACAAACCATTGTTTATAGAGAGTCAACTGTAATCTGACTGGGGGTTTGGAATAGGGTCCATTTATCGATCAACTCGGCAAAATTTGAGGTCGGGACTTCTGGCGCATGCTGACCAGGTAAAGCGTTTTTGTTGCTGATAGTGAAAACATTATGCATGAGATCAGAAGCGTAACAGTCCGACGCTCTGATATCCCTCCCATACCGCAGGTTCGAGATTCATCGACTTTTGGTGAAATTTGGCATATCAGCTGAAAGAGTGTTAACTCCGCCACCCACTCTAACCACTGCACATAAATCGGACTTTCCCTAAATTTTGGGGGTTCACAGGAGTTAGAACTGCATATGTTTACGTATGAGTTTCCGTTCGCCTTGGCAAATTACGCTGTAATAAGGCCGGCTGAGTGGTGTGTGATGCTTTTGTTGATCGTTGACGAGTTTTTTTTCACACGACCGAAATCACCCTTGCGTACTGTAAGCAGAAGATCCGTACAGTACCGTTTTTGCTAACATACGAACGGCCAAATGTCACATAAGAGTACGAAAAGTGAAATTGGACTGGACGGAGGCGTGTACGACTCCCGGTACTGGAACTTATCTCACGTCATGATGGAGTTGCAGGTAGCCAGCCAGACCGCATTGAGGGCATAATGGCATTTGGTTTGGATTTCGTGTAGTGTTTATCATCTCGCCAATCAACCCTTCCATTTTGGTGGAAATTAAATCCCGATGAGGGCCAAGCGGAGCCGAAACGAAATGCCACAGCGAAGACAGTTGAAAGGAGGTGGTGCAAACGACGACAGTAATGCCTTGAGGCGTAGGGAATAGGTAGATATTTTTAGCGCTGCGGGAGATCCAAAAGCGTCTTTGCAGGCGCATGAGAGCGGTCTTTTTAGTAAGTTTTTGCATTTGGGATTTTGCCCGCGCTGTCAGAGTGTACGCGTGAAGGAGTCACTATAGAATATTTTCTGGACGGGCGCTCCTCAGCTATGCCTTCGACATGATCCCTCCTCAACTGGACATGATTCGACTAGTTCGTTATGTCCAGTTCCTTTCGGAGGTGGCCTCGGTTAAAAGGGTTCATTTTTCAAATTCCACTTAGATACGGCTTCGCCAGTTGATATTAACTAAGTAATGAATAGGCCAACATCGCGGATCAAGCGACACAATGTTCACATTATACAACGATGCGACATGCAGGTAGACTGCCTCTTCTAAGTACACAACTGACACGTCTCGTCGGGGACTTCAGTGTGCTGTGGGCATTTGCACATGAATACTTCCAAGTAAACTATGTGACAATACCCACGGTTTTTGAAAAAGAGATTATATGTCTGGGGAAGCATTGTGCGAAATAGGCCAGTCTGTGGAAGAACGGATGATCCTGGAAGCTTGGTTGGGCCGTAAAATACCAGTTTGATCACAAAATTTTCGGCAGCTCTATTTTTCCGGAAAGTAAATTACTTATAACCGTTACAAACCGTTGGTATCTCGTTGATTTTCCTAAATACAGCGTTGTTTTGATTCCAAGCATACTTTGCCCTGCAAATCAGCAGAAAGCTCTGCATGGTTTTAGGTTTAAGTTCAATTAGAGAAAAGCACAGAACATAGCCAAAATGCTCGTCTAGGTTAACACTATGCCATAAAATATAATTTCCAGTCTTCTGAGCTCATCAAAGTATTCGGCGTTTATCCAATAATTCCGATATTTATACGAAATTATCGGGCTTAAATATGAAAAACTATTGTCAGATAATTCATTATAGGTAAGAGGGGCTAACGTAGGGAATACCATGCATATCAGAATGATTGTTTAGTGTGGCGTGGGGATCATTACAGAGGGTTCCGAGTCTGTATCACAAAATCAAAGGTGAGAAAAAAATTATGAAAGCTTGGACAACACTCAAAAACACTGTGTAGGTCGATGTAACAAACCAACCAGGCCGTTCCACCTGGACAATTTTTAAGTTCAAATTTTTTATAAATATAGAAACGTTGTAAGATACATATGCCCACTGCTGTTCGATAGACTGCACGAGCTGTGGTGCTTCAATTAAGGCAAAAGAACTAAGATAACACGAACAACGTCAGCGGTTGTGCATTGAACAGAAAAACAGAAGCGTCCTACAAAGTTTACTTTGTAGTCTAATTTTATTTCAGCACATTTAGCGGGATAGAAAGCAAAAAAGTTAACTTGGAGCATTAGGAAGCATCGCAGGTTTTGAGCCAGACAAAAACACAGGATGTTTTGACCGGGTTTAGTGCACCAGAAAGGAAATGCGTTCCCTTAAAAACTTAGATGGAATGACGTCACGTTGAGGTCGCATGTCGCACGTCGAGCCGGATCCCTGCATGTCATGACCAGAAAAATCAGCATCCGCCGAATTTGGAAAGTAAATCGACTGCCATACCATGTGTAGTTCAGGACTCATGCAGAAAGCAACCTAGTCGTTTTCTATCCTTAAGTCACATCATAAATGAAATTTTTTAATGTTAACCTAGACAGGGGAGGGGTTACCAAAACGCAAAATCTTGCTCAGAAGCTTCCGTCTCGTGTTTGAAACGTGTCGGAACAAGTTGTTGGACATAAGTATTCGTATTACCCTACTAGCGGTGTCCTTAGGCAAGCTTTTATGGGTCATAGCTTCAGCTCTAACCTTAGCGGTAGCCTTCTCAACCCTAGTACGAATTTCAATTCTAAACCTAACTCCCTCCCTCGGAATTTAATGCGAGACAACCTGTAACATGGGCTGGGTACCTAAACCCGTGCCTTACAGAATCAATAAATCCATAAGATAGTGGATTTGCCAACAAATGTGCAGTTTTCACTGTTAAGTTTGACACTGAACGCACATGCACTTGAGCTTTGCTTGTAAAGCAAAAGGCACAATAAATTCAGCATTATGTTTCATGCACCGTTTTATGGGGTACTTCCCAGTAAATCCTCCACTATCGTTTGTTATGCATCTATACAGGTTCGTTTATATGCTCAGCACAGACCCTGTGAATATGTTTAGGGGCATGATTATAAAAAATCTCTCCTGAGAACAAAGGGCTACTTAAACTGTTGTCTACGTTTTCAACGTGCTTGCACGACAGCAATAAAGATTTCTCGAGCGGGTCCTCTTCGCCAAAGGAAGCATGTAGTTTTAGAATGTATAAAATAAAAAATCGTATTTGCGTCAAATGCTAGTTTCAACTTTTTAAAGCGAAATAGGATAGGTATGCTTTTCATACAGTCATTTATCGGAGGGTATTTAAAGGAGTCCACGTAGTGGTGACCTCGTGCCGGCTAAAATCTTACTTCTATAGCATCAGAAAACAATAAAATTGACATAGTTTAAAATAAGGATTTCTTTTTCTCCTCTTGGACTAGAGCGACAGAAGTGTTCCCGGTACAGTAGTGCTTCATACGTCTGCCGTATTTCCTACAAAAGTTGGAAAACCCGGGAAATCTCCTTTAAACCTTCATACACTCTCTTTGGGATATTTGAGTCTCTGAAGGTCAATAAGGGTCGGGTGAGGAGTTAGAAAACCATAATAGAATTTCCGTGACCCAGACTCGATCACCTAGCTTTTATTTAGCTAATCGGCAGTGTACGCTTTCGCGTTGTTTGAACAAGATATCCGTAGTGACTTTGTTAAGCTGCAGAATCAGTTGGAAATTGTGAAAGGTAGAAAGTCCCTGCTTTGCTCGTACTCATTCCCTTTATCTACGTAGAATCGTTATGATCATAATTTTTGCTAAACTGCCGAAAAAAATGTATGTAAGCGGACCACAGTTGTATACATTGACGTATCTATGAGGTCGGCGCAGAATATTACCAGTGTCGGTGTTTTCTATTGGAAAACATGCGACAATTTCCCGAAGAAATTCTAAACAATAAAATGGAAATAAGTTTTTTTATTTGTATCGATAGAAGTCTTATCCTCCTGCATTTTGAGATTGTAGTTAAACAAAAACGAACTAACTACGTTCCAGAATTGTTCTAGTTTTTTTCAGCTAACCGATTATCCTGAAACGCGTTTCTACTGTTTGCCATGTGAGGGGTAATTTATGGTACTGATTTATGGGAGGGTTGTCGAAAATCCCAAATTTTCTCTTTAGATTCTGGAGGAAATGGGCAAACCTGTGCAGTCCTAAGGGCAGTATCCGGTGCACATCTCGCCCCCTTCCGACAATCGTACACTCGTTAAGAAGTGAGGGACGCAGTGCAACCGGCAGTCGCAAGCCGGAAATAGTAACTATCACTAATACCGCCCAGGGTTTATATTCAAGCAGTGACCCAAAGATTAATTGCCGGAAAATCCGACCTCCCGGTG
>CACRXP010001826.1:0-11744 GCA_902702965.1 Spirometra erinaceieuropaei
TCCCGAAATGCCAAAAGGGAAGCGTGTGAGAACACTCTTCAAACGGGTCCACACTCGCGGGAGCAACTTGGAAGAAGAAGAATCCGCAGTCCGATACCCCCGCGACTAGTATACATGGAAGGCTCATATAAACCGATGCCTACATGCCCGTTCCCGTAGGACCTAAATGAAAGCACCACAGACGATACAGCATCCTTTGTCATACATCAAGCAGGTTTTAGAGGCAAACGAGCGTATTGTTGTCGGGCTGTGTGTTGGAATCTACCCAAATCTACCATATGCAGCAGGTTTGTGAAAACCAGAGAGTGATTAAATGCCACGGAACAGTCGAGGGTGTTGTATCGTATACCCTGTCATAACTACCCTGGCAATTACACGGGTTAGAATTAATGTACGCCCGAATGATACACACACGCACGAACGCAAGCTGACTGTGCGACGGCGTGACGAATTATCGTAATTGACTGTCCACACCTTGAAAATGGGTCACGAGTTCGACCTCGCAGCTGCCTTGCTAAGCGTCTACCCGGGGAGCAAGGCAAGCCGAGAATCGTATAAAGCCTGGAGGTCAGATGAGATATCAGTCAATCGATATATCGATTTGGTGCCGGTAGAGCCAGAGCCGTGAGCAGTCACCTCCACACCTGCGTCGCTGATCACTGATTGGCTAGTACACCATATAACTGTCCGCTACTACCCCTAACGATGGACTCCTCCATGAGTTCGAGAGCTAAAAATAATAAAGTGTTCTAGTGCTCGTCTTCTCTACTCGTTTGTTAAGTCTGAATTTGAACATTCGCCTTCGTTTTGTAGTCATCCACCTTTTTCGTTTGACGCAAAGTGTTAAACCACCCAGCTATCTTATTAGCTTAGTGGTCCGAGGTGAAATTTAACTTGCCCGTTTGCGCCCTGGCATACTGTGTTACCATTCAACACCAGTCCAGGTAGATTAGAGTGCATCTTCCTGAAACCAGCTGCTTTCGAAATAAACGCATTTATGTGCAGTCATTGACAGATGCGCACACGCGTTTTCTCGCTTTAAACACTCTGTGGACTTCCGGAACTGGCTTCCGACCATAGGGTGACTTTATGGAGAAAGGAACTAGCATTCACTGATCACTCGGGAATGGGTCGGGGTAGGGCGTTCCGCGCATTCTGTCATCTCTCATCTTTTAAATCTGAATTTTAATTATGAACGGTTTTGTGGATCATGACCTGACGCGCTGTTGTGAAGCGGGGTTGCGGTCGTCTCACCAACCCCCCCCCCCCCCACCTCGTTCCTTCCCACTCTCGCCAGCCCTTCCGGTCATGATCCCGAATCCTGATAAGTGATGACGGTAACACAGTTTGCTTGCCTACCGTTCTCTCTTTACGTGTGTGGGTGTGTGTGTTTGTGTTGCATGTGCGCACTCAGGAAGACACTTTTGCGCACAAATGATCGCGCGCGCGCTCGTTCCCGCTAGGGCTGACAGACAGGCACCTCAATCACGAAGGTCTGATCAATTGTTTAGTTGACTGCGTTCTCCGCGACAGAGATAGATAAGGCTTATACTGCTGTGTGCGCGGCGCGCGCTCGAAGGCACGCGTGCGTGCGTACGTGCGTGCGTGCGTGCGTCGATGTTGGGGACGGGCTATGAGACCAGATAGACACGTGTGTGTGCACAGTGAAAACCGGAGCAGTTAGCGGCCGCTTCTGCGTATCAGGTGTCCGAATTTGCGCACTTTGATCTTATCAAGCACCCATACAAACACAGACGCACACAACCCTGCGCAGCAGCCTCATATCGTCAGGCGCCGCTGACTTGGACGTTTTACTGATGACATGGTGATGGCGACGGAAACTGCGACATATGCCTCCGCCGCAGAGAGGGTTGGGGAAGCGGGTCCGATCAACGCCGTACATCCAAGGCCTCTGAGCATCTTTAAAGGAGGGGTGGGGGGGGGCTATGTCAGTCCTAAGACGCGGTTGTCAATCAGGGACTCTAAGTGGGGTTAGAAAAGCAAATTTTTACTTCTGGGTGAGGTGAAGGCGTAGCGTTTTGTGACAAAATACAAGAAAAGAGAATTATGTTTTTTTGAAGGGTCGTTTGTTTGTCTGAAGTTGTAATTGTTAGCAGTTAACTCTCCTTATGAGGAGCGGTACCATGTGCGTAGCTATGGCTTTTCGACGGACGACGCTTATGCCACATAGATTGCAAATTGCGCAGAACACTTGACCGAAAAGTCAAATGCGGTTACTTGTCAATCTCTCATTCGTGACTCTCCGGACATTCACTGCGAGTAAAATTGTCTGGCATTCTTTTCGGGTCTGTCCAGTAATGTAACATTAGTGGTGACGGTATCAGTAATGATGGTAGTAACAGTATCAGTCGCCGCATGGGCCTTTTCGGCCACATGCGCATTCATAAAAACTCGCGGTAAGTCACCGCAAACACGACCAGGCCACTGTCCATTTCCCCACCCACACATGCACCACGCATATAACCCACCAAGACCCCCCAAAATCAGCACATCTCACGAAAGTAGGAAAAGAGTTTCTCGGTTCCTTCTCCACGTGGTTCATCTGCTGCAAGTGTGATCCGAGCCTGAGGTTATCACTGTGCGCCATCTGTCGTGGTTCAGAAGGTTGCCAACAGACGTTCCAACTCAGTTCTCGCAGTCAGCCTAGTTGTGTGTTGAGAGGCTGACCGGTAGTCTGAGGGTCGGGTTGCAATAGCTCCTTCTTAATACAACCTCTGTGACATTCCTGGGTGTGTTGGCACGCCTAGGTTCGGCTCCGGTCGCACCCGACGTCCCTCTTGTTGTTGTTGGTTGATATTTCGGTCATTTGTTTGTTGTGGACCAGGGTGTGTGGTGGTATGCCTAGACGCGGGTTCGGCCTTGCCAGCCACCTGCGCCTTCTCCCCCCCCCGGTCATCTTGGCTATAGCTTAACATTGAGCCCTGGTGTGGGGGGGGGAGATAGTGCGGTAGATACAATGCAAGTACGCATTCACTATAAAAGAAATCATCCACAAGTCACCGTGCGTGCTCTCATCGTGTTGTGGAGTACATAGTGGACATCGTCGGTAAAGACGCTCCAACCGTCGCAGCAGTAGGAACCATACCAACTTCATAAACAGCAGTGACAGTTCGACCATCGGTTTCGATTATGTCCACCGTGTGCCCCACAATTCCAGCAGCAATGGGAGCAAGGACGGTGACTTACACAGGGGTTTATAGTGCCGGTAGACTGGCGTAGCATCTACCTACACTCTCCCCTCCTCCCTCGTCCGAGTCCGGTGTCAAGACAGAGTCAAGAAGACCGGAGACGAGGGAGGCCGCAGGTGGATGTCTCGGACGGATCCTCACCTTGGCGTTCCACCACACCCCCTGGTCCACACAACAAATGACCAGGATTTCAACCAATCACAACAGAGACTTGGAGGCTGGCACGGCCGAAGCCGCACCTGGGCGTGCCGCAAAAGCCTGGCTCGGATCCCACACTGTGATGGGAGTGCCATAATTAACTGATACGAGAATTTCTGGACGTCTTTAAGGTTGCGCATTTTGTTCGCTCATCCAGTTACTTCAATATAATGTCCTTTTCTTGTGCAGAAATTGTGTTAACGTAATTATATCAAGTAAAATATCATTAAAATTTAGCGAAAATAGACGTTGGCATATATTCGTGCAATTTCCTATGCTAATACATGTCCTAGACTCCGGTTACGCATCTGAACGACTTTTTCAGCGAAAGAATAGTCATTTACTCGCGAGAGTTTTCGTAAACGGATTAAGCCGATCTTGAAAATTTATTTTATGTCCGATGTTAACCGTGATAATCAACTTACAAGCACAAAGGTTATTTTAAGAAAACCAGAGGTTTTGTAAATGCCTAAAAGTCAAATTAGCCTATCTGTGCGATTTGGTGCCCTAAATTGCAGTAATAACGCAGATAGGGATTCCTTCGTTTATGTGGGCAGAAATTCTTTGCTGTTTGGAAAGTTCTACCTGATGACACATAAATGCCCCCACCGGATGGTTATTTCCAGTTTTTAACATGTAAAACACTACCTGACGTTTAGTTTAGCTTCTGTTGCATAACTTATTCATAAATAGAACGAGCAAAACATTTATGGTTTCAACAAAATATCAGTATTTATGTGGGCGCTCTGCTGTGCATTCATAATCGAAGAACGGGGTCTAAAAGCGAGCAAAAGCACTGGAAACTGCCTTAATGTATAGAGAAAGGCATATTCTTACGTTTACTGTAGAAAAATATTAGTATTGTTTGGGAAGGTGAAGGAAACGGCCAAAAATGTCAAATTTTTACTTGACCTCACCGCGCAAAAATGCAAAGTACACAGAGATCCGTAAACGGAGTGCAGTGATAAAGCGCTTCTTAAAGGGGTAACTTATTACGGAAAGTTTTCTTATTGGTCGAAGGCATATTCGTTGCTGACTATCGTTGTGGACAGCCATTTTTCTCGTAAATGAAGTATGATATATGAATGAATGAATGTTTAGATGTAAACCTCACTGAACCACTATTGTTAGACGTAATTTTATTTCTTCTTTCATATTTACTAAGTTTTTGGCACAAAAATACATTTTATACATTTAAAAACGAATTTTGCTAAATGCAAGCCATTCCTGACGTTGTCGGGATATTGCGCTTTTCTAAATGACTCGGCATTTCTGAACAGCGCAACACTGCCTTTAAAATTTCTTTTATGCTTTTAATTTTTTTAAACTTGTACTTAATTAATATAGACATTTAGCTCATGAAATGATGTCGGTTTGCAAGTGATTGGCAACCATTCGTAAATTTCGAAACATTTCATGAGTCAGTTCACTAATTGTACATGGTTGACATCATCGGTAAAGACGCTTCAACCGTCGCAGCCGTAGGGATCATACCAACATCATTAACAACACTCGTTGGACCATTTCTACAGAAGTGACAGTAGCTATTGTAAAAATACGTACTGACAAAAAAGAGGTAGAATGCAGGAGGCATTTTGAGAGTCTGAACGAGCAGGGGTACTTTTTTGTTACAAAAAGTGATCAACTCCGATAGTCGATCAGGTCAACGTACTGGACGAAACAGCTCTGAGAGCACTATGTGATTATCCTATCATATAGGGTCTTAAGTTGTGGGATATTATGCAGACAAATTAGAATTTAAATCGAAACCTTGACAGGGTGCCCTCATCCTGTTAATCGGTGACCATTCAGGGCTTTACACGTATATACATATTTGTTGGTGTCTTCAAGTAGACATTTAGTCGCAGTAACTAGGCGTTTGTAGAAGTGTTCATGTGATGTTCTTCGAGAAAGCATTGACCGGTGGTAGTATGGTTCTGAGCCCTACGTAAATTGGGCCGCAATGCAAGTCGAAATTGCGAATAAGGGTACTCGAATTTTAGATTTTTAGGGAGAAAAAACTGTAATTTATAAGTAATCCGTAGTAGTAGTAGTAGTAGTAGTATTTGTAGTAGTAGTTGTTGCTGTCGCAGTAGTATTTAACTTGCCGTTCGTTTTTCTTATGTGCTTTTCAGTTTAACTAGCATTGCAGTGGTCCTTTTCTGCATAACTCAAATTTGAAAATTCAACAACCCCGGAGGGATTCAAACCCGCGCAATCAGCGACCTAATTGGCGTATTCCTTAGGCCGCAGTAGATTGGGCAGATAAAGGGATTCAGTTTTAGTTAAATGCGAGACCTTCGGTCAGACGACGGGATCGTGGCACTACTCAGGCCTCGCATTTGCTGTCGTGAGTTCGAACCCCATTGGGGACACCAAAAACGCCGATCTACTAAATGAATGTTTTTCCAGAGTGAGCTCTGTTCCAGTAGCTGAGTGAGAGATAAATATGCCCCGTTTCCCATGTCTCCCTGAAAAGAGCATTAAGTAAACACAGAATATCGATCGCCTTGTGCCTAATTCGTAGTAACGGTACTTGTGATGTTCGAGGTCACATGCGTGAGAGCTTCCAGTGATCGTTGTGAGAGAGAGGCCGAAGGAACCAAAACGATTACCAGTAACGGTAGGGTGTAAGACCCCATGTACAGTGCGTGACCGATCTCATGAAACGTTGGCCAAAATTCTGGAATGCGTTTCCGATTAGGAAGGATTACTCAAGTGGGGTTGTTATACTGATTATCATCCAGCATAACCCTATAACATTTCGGACTCGCCAGGATGTCGGATTTTGAATGCATTTCTTTTTGACCTCCTGCAGTAACTGCACTTATTAAAAAATGACTACTTACGTAGCATGCATTTTTCCTATTGATTTTCGGTGGTCTTATAAATTCAAATATATTTTACAGAAAGCATGCACAATATATGCTTTCCTTTGCTCATTTGGTAGGAAATCACATTGGTTTCATATTTTATTCCCGAAGAAAGTGTATATTTTGGTTCTAAAACTTTCTAATTAGGAGATTTTTAAGACCGTGCGATGTCCATGCATCCAAGTCCGTACATGTCCGCTTACTAATGCTCCTCCAGAAAGGTATAACACAGTCCAGATTCATTGCACAATCTCATGAACTTCATGTGGTATCTTCTTTAAGACATGGAGGAATATATGATTCACCTTACGCGGAAAGCATGCAACCTGTAGACTGAACTGGCTAAACGCTGATGCAATGGCAGATCAGGCCGAAAATTATTTGGGAATTGGGAAACTTTTGAAAACCAAAATATACACTTTCTTCGCGTATAAAATATAAAGAAAATGTGATTTCCTACCAAATAAGCAAAAGAAGGCATATTTTGTTCATGGTTTCTGTAAAATATATTTGAATTTATAAGACCATCGAAAATCAATAGGAAAAATGCGGGCTACGTAAGTAGTCATTTTTTACCAAGTGCGATTTCTGCAGGAGGTCAAAAAGAAGTGCATTTAAAAGCCGACATGCTGGCGAGTCCGAAATGTTATAGGGTTATGCTGCATGATAATCAGTATAACAACCCAACTTAAGTAATCCTTCCTAATTGGAAACGCATTCCAGAATTTTGGCCAACATTTCTTGAGATCGGTCACGCACTGGCAACTCCAACATGAGCAGTAAAATTCGGTGCGACTGCAAACATCAATTATTATTTACCGTTCTCTTTGGTTGGAAGTTTCCAGGCTTCCCGGCTGAATTTAAGTTTACCAGCGGTGGTTTACCCAAACTCCGTTATTTTTTGAAAGTTTTTTGCCTATTTTTTAGTTATTACACGCAATTTTGTTGCCAGATTACAGCGTACGATAAGACCTTCAGCAGAAATTTAATTATTTTCTGTGTTTTCTCGCACTCCGCCTTCTCTCCGTTCTTCATGTTGCTCCACCCGTAAAATCCCCTCTACCACCCTTCACGCATGACACGGTCCAAAGTCTATCTCAAATTAGTTGGGGCCCTAAACCCTACCGTTTCCCCGTTACCTCTAAACTATGGGGCGGCACAAGGTGAACGAAAAAACGTCTAATTGGCGTTTGTATTGGAAGTATAACGAAGGGAGTTTTACGTTCACAACGCCTCCTGCGACTAATTTTTAGACATAAAACTACGCTGTTATCCAACTAAATTCAGAATTTCCGAATAAAAATCTGGGCTAGAGTTAAGAAGTCCTGCACCCCTTTTATCATTCAAAGTTTGTTTTATGACTTCCGAGGGCATTAGAGAGCACGAGAGGCCCGATATCTCCGCGACCAGTTTATGCGGAATGGGTGTCCGGGGACGTCTGTAGGTCGCTGCCTATGTGCACATCCCCGGAAGATCCAAGGCGGAAATACCACCGGTAAAATATCATGCTTTGTCATGCCTAAAGGACGTTCTAGATACAACCGTGTGCATTGCTGCAGATTAAGTGGTGGAACTTCCTACTGGCACAAAGCTGTCATACATAGTATGGTCATAGAAATCCAATGTCGACTGAATCCCAGAAGCAGTCATATGAAGTGTATCGTATTCCGTGTCGAAACTGCCCTTTCAATTTTGCAGGTCAGAATGAATGTACACTAGGATGAACGCAAGCTGGTTTTGAGACGAGGTGACGAATTATCACAGTTGGCTGTCCACACCATGGGAACAGGTCACGAGTTTGATTACGCAGCCTCTTTGCTAATCGTCGACCCAGGGGGCAAGACAAGACCAGGATTGTATGAGGCTTGGAGGTCGGATGAGAACTCAGCCAACCGACGTATCGGTCTGGTGACGGCAGAGTCGGTGTCCTACGTAGTCACCTCCACACTTGTTCCGCAAATGGTCGGATCGTCTTATACCCCTGTGACTCCCACCTGTTCTATTCCTGTTAGCATCTTTGACGATGGACGCCTACAGGGGTTGGAATGCTTAAATAAATAAGCAAATTTTTCCACGTTTTTGATCAGTCTTCTTTTTCACTCATAATCTGTTCCTGTTTTAGCTGCGTCGGCACCACCAACTTGTCAGCAGACACCGTCTGCTAATGATGACAATTCTGATGTGAAGGCCTGTACGTTTTGTAGGTTTTCGAAAGGACCTATCGTTCCCAAAAACACTCTTCGTCAAAAGCAAACCTTTATTGAGAAGTCTCTGGCCTCCGTTTTGCATAAATTATGACGCTGATGGATTTTCGATACACGCGGAAAGCCCAGCTCCTAGAAACCGCTGGATCATCGAAACAAAAGTTTTATTGACCTGACATTTTGAATTCCCTTCCAAAGCCTCTACCAGAGACAGCGACAGCTGATAGTTAGACCACTGAGAGCGACGAGCACATCCACTACTTCACGCGATGAACGTGCTGGTGTACTGAAAAGGAGTTTGCCTCTAGTGAAACAGGCCCGGCTTGCATCTACCTTGCCCGTCCTCTACCCAGATCCAAACTCTCCAGTGGCAAGACATAGTCGAAACGACCGGGAATGGGCATGGACTCAAAACATCTAAGCGACCCGTCTACGCGTGCCCCACACGGCCTTGGCTCTAACTCTGTGCGGGCCAGACTACAATGAATGTGTCTCAGTACTCAAAGAGGTGGGGTATTATTAAGATCAAATTAAAAGGGAGCCGTTGCTGTCTGACTCTGATTTCAAGGGGGGACCCAGTTATTCTGTCGCTTGGAAAACTTATCGGGCTCTGATTATCGGCAAGTTAAGGCAATTTCAAAATGTTGTCGATCGTTTTAAATTTGTGACTAAGTGTCACCTGTGAGCTGGATGGATTTCATCCTCTTCTCATTCTTTCGTGTGTAATGGCTGTCTGAATCAAAATGACCGGGAATGAGATCGAGCAACCTGGCCCATGTGAAACGAAGACACGATCGAACGTTCGTCACACACACACACTCGACAATTCGACCGTCGTTACCGAAGATCTCCACCGTGTGCTCCACAACAAGGCGCAACAGGAACGGTGACTTGTGCGTGGTGTAGTTTATAGTGAATGTAGACTTGAGCAGCATCTACTGCACTCCCTCCTCCTCCCCACCTGGGCGTGGTGTCAAGACAGAGTCAAGACGATCGGAGACGGGAAAGGGCGCAGGTGGATGGCACGGGCGAGTCCGCAACCTGACGCTCCACTCCACCCCACCCCCGATCTACACAGCAAATGAACAGGATTTGATCACCAACAACAATGGGACGGCGGCAGGGGTTCCAGAGTGCGCGACGTCTGCCGCAACCGAGTCTGCCACCGCACCCCGAAATGTTGGCGTTTGTTATGTGCGCAACTCCGATAACTCCTGCCAGAGTCCGATATGGCCCCCATGTTGATGCAACGCATCTACCGCGTGGCCCGTTTATGACATACACACACACACAAAACAGTTCGACCATTATGCCCGAAGATGTCAGAAGGACGAGAATGACTGCGCGCCCATGCTCATTACCTGTGTATCCGGTGTGAACGCAGGCGCATCTACCGACAGGGAATAAGGTCCCAGCACAAACCAGGCTGCCAGGGCCGTGATTTGCTGATCATTGCATAGCAGATGCCTACATTCCTTGAACGCACACATACAACAACTAAAAGTCTTCCTGACAATGACTGCTGACGCTTCGTGGTGAGTTCTGCCTCCTCGGATTTATCATACTGGCTCTGATTTCCCATGAATCAGTTTGTCGTCTGAACCTGTCAGCAGGCTGGCGAACGGACTAGACGCGGTGTCTGGCACGACGTGTAGTCGCCGTCTAGGGTTGGGAACAGATGGTAGAAGAGGATGCACAGGGAAGGCGCAGTATTTGTCGGATGCATTTGCTAGGCACCTACACGCTCACTAAACTTGGCTATCTCCACATTCAATAGTAGTAAAGTGATTCTCAAGTAGTTCGTTAAGGACCCACGGCGCGTTGTACTTTCAAGCTTCTTAGGTCTCTTCAACTGACTGATTCGCAAACTCCAAACTTTTCTGCATTTTCACGCCATGTGCGGAAGGACTTCCGTGTGTGTTTACCAGATATGTTCTCCTCGATCTCATGGCTCAGAAGTTAGAGGCGTTGGACTTTCAATTAACTGGTTGAGAGTTCGGGCCCCAGGTGTTCCACACTTTGGGGTCGGGTATGACTGATTGACGGCAACTAACAAGCCACAAATGGTCATTCCAGTCTCCCTTGTCTTTATCAGTAATCCCATTCTGCCTATATCATGTGCCGCTGTGCGGCTGCTGGTTGGACTCGAGAGCGAGCGCGTAGGGCACAACGGGACAAGTGATGTCCGTAGAAACGATCCGTGAGCACCCCTCTACCCATGTTTAGTTAACTTTATTAAGGGAATGAGGCTTTCGTCCCTGAGCTCCCTATTCATATCGATAAACAGAAATAAAATCATCAACTGCATCAGCAAATGCGGAAATCCAAAAAGTAGCGGTAAGTGTGAGCCAGGCTCAAACTGCCGCCGCTAAAACAATCTTGATTATATGTACAGTAGTTTCTCAGCAAGTGAGCATCTAGTCTACACTTAAAGGATCCGACAGTTTCGGAAAGCACCACCGCATCAGGGAATCCGTTCCATGCCCCAATGACCCTGTGAGAGAAGGCGTTCCCTCGGACTCCCGAATGAGCCAGCTTCCCCTGCAGTTTGAAGGGACGACCACGCAGACGGTCAGCACCCCGGCCATTTCGAAGAATTCACCAAAGTCTAGGGCGCACTCACGTCCTCTGCCAATCCTGTAGGTTTGAATGAGATCGCCGCGCAGTTGCCTGTAATTGAGAGGAAAATGACTTAGTTCTCCTCTGTTTTTTTCTTATCAGCGCGTTTTAAAGGACAGAGAGAGAGAGCAACCGGTTTTATGATTTTCCAGTTTTAATATGCCGTTCTCTTGGTTGCGTGCCGTAGCGCTGGCCTTCTTGCCTGTAGCCTCGCTCGGCGTCTGCGCATGGAGGAAACGAACGCGAAAATTTTTATGGAGCCATCGACAGCAGCAGCAGCAGCATCAGCGTTAACAGCAACTTTTTGTCTATGACCCAAAGCTGTTATTTTCCTGCCACCGGCACCAAGGGAAGTTGGTTAGAATGACGATATAAATCACCCGAATAACAGTGGAGTCCTGAGGAGTGGGAGGACTTGGGGGAGGAGTCGGTCTCTGCAGGCGGCAACCAAGAGCGCATCGACAGGCGCGCGCGAGCGTGCCCTGTCCCTCCCCCTCCACACCAATCCACGCGACCTGCTTCGGCCTGTCTAACGACGACTGCTTCCTTCATCTGTGTTCGAGGCCGACCCCCGCCGCAGCCCTTCGTAATCGTCGCACACTGGGAACGTATATCATTGTCTTCGCCTCTTCCACCTCCGC